>JAQGAK010000511.1:0-70738 GCA_034696945.1 Lipothrix lubbocki | reverse complement strand
AATACAAATACTAAATACTTGAAAGTATTTGAAATAGTATTTTGTAAGTATGTATTTGCAAATACTCCACATCTCTGTGTATGTATACTTACATCTTATCAAATTGAGAAATGCAAGCTTACTCCACACACACACTTCGTATAAGCTTACAACGTTGATACTGTATACACTCGACAAATTACAAATGTTACTGCATAAGTGGCTACTCACTATCATTAATTATTCAGCAATTTGCATGTTCTACTTTTTCCTTCCTCGGATGGCATTAATGAGCTGGAATCTCATTAAAGTCGAATTTAAATCTGTCAAGTTCCAGCCCTAAATTTTTATTACCCTGCCTTCACAATAGCACTTATGGCAATGGTTCCTTAACGCAAAGTACTTTCCTCATCGTTCCTCAGGAGCTCAAACACGGCTGCTCTTCCCTATATTTGTCCCACAAGTCCGAACACAAGTAATACCAGTAGTAGGGAAATTATTAAAGACATAGCGGAGGAAGTCGTCAAAGCTGTTGAGAATTCCTGGGATTCGTTGAGATTCTGTAGCATCAGTTGTCTTACGTGGTTGTACAATCATTATACGTTCTGCTTGATACTTGCAACTGTAAAATATAAGTATGGGAGGATCGTCAAGTAGTACGTAATGCCGGCGTCATTTTCCAAAAATATGTGAACGACTCAGCGTTCCTTATCAACTGGAGACTACTAAATACTACTACAACAAAACCGTCTCTATGATTTATAAGTCCCGTATTGTAGAAGATATCATATCACAATGAACAGTCAAGATATATATTTATGTGAACATGCCCAGCTTACTGATGCGTCTTATGACATTCATCTGCGCCGGTACTACGTCTATTATTCTCAATTCTATTTTTAGCAAGGCGTAAATGAACAAAGCATAGGCTTTGTATTCGGTTACCGCTACGAAATTGACACATGTTGGGTATTATGAACATACACGGTCATTAATTTATAACTGAATCAGAAATAGAACCTTATATAGTCTCTGGCGAAAAGCTATAGCCTCCAGATTTTTTTGATCAAAATGGATAGGTATGACGTCATGGAACTGAGAATTTGGAATGAATACCCCAACAGTTACAGCATTGCCAATAACAAAGTCCTTGAAGCAGCCAAAATTTGGCGAGGAGATTGAGAAACCTAATGAGATTTAGCAAAGCAACCTCCAGGAATACAGAGAGAAATTCTTGTTTAGATTTAGATTGCTTCGCTTTTATGGGAATTAATTTGTCGATTGGGACATTTGCCATGCAAACAAACATTACAGAGGACCAGTGAGGTAGAACCAGAGAGGTGGAGGTAGAGAATAAAGAAAGAGAGAGAGAGAGAGAGAAAGAGCGAGAGAGAGGGCGAGCAGGTAGTGTTAAAAATAGCTTCACGAATTTAGATCCAAGATGCATATCAAGCTATAAACACATACACTCGTTGCGACTTTAGCCCGGCGCGTTCACGTTATGCAGATATCCAAACAAATAACAACAAAACTAATAACATATGACAATACAAGTTCAGACACAATCTCCCGAAAAAAGAAAGTCGTAATTTGTTCTAGCATGGAGAAAGTTCCGTCGTAAACAACGAGCTTGCAGAAGAAAAGAATTTTGTGGGAAATATTGTGTAGATGTATTGATTGCATGTCATAAAGGAATAAATAAGTATCTTTGATCAAAGAGGAAGACAACAAAAATCTATTTTTGCCAAACTATAATTGTCTACACCGTAGATACGTACGATATCTCCAAAATAGAAATAAATACATACTGCGTTCCTATTGTTTTACTACAAACAAACTTGAAAAGTTTGCCAGGAGAAAATAGAAATGAACGAGCAAAAAATAGAAGGATAAGAGTGCTTTGGGACCAGCCCTCATGGCAATTATAAGGTAAACACTTGAGCGAGAGGCTTTGGTAAAGATTTAGGTACATATTTGGAGATAAATTTATACCCAAATTCAGTCCTCCTGGCCAAAAATAGAAAATCAACATGCAATATTTAAATTTGTTGTCAGAAAAAAGGCTAAACATGCTCCACACTATGGAGAAAATACCCTCCGCCAAACCAATTCTGCAGCGTAATAACATAAAAGCCTTCTGGGAAGAAAGGAATGTATATAGTAGGGTTGCTTTAGGCCACCTGAAGTCACACGATACTAAAATCCACATGGTTGAGTAAGGAATACATACATAGCTACATATTGTGAAAATGTGAAACGTTAGCACAATCCTTATACTAAAAATATATGTTGTGGATGGACCAGATTTTAATGAAAGTATTCTTTCACCCAATAGCGATAATAGTATGTTGGTGTTGGGCACCAAAGCACCGGGCATATTTAGGCTGTCGTCCTTAAGGACCTACTTTTGGCAAATTCTATTTTTGGCTCACACCCACCCACTCCACATTATACCATCGTATATTAATACTCATCATAGGGCTACACTAAAAGAGACACATGCACAGGCGGCCCGTACACACAGAGCCAGGGCTTAAGGTTGGATGCGGAGCGATGAAACTTTTCGGAAATGGAACCACCTTTCCGCCGTTATAACAACGGCTCCAGCTTGAATGCTCAATAAGAAAGCACAGTATGGGACACCATCATTCAGCTCCACAGCTCAGGCAGTGCTTCTTGTATCTTCTATACATTTCGTCTCTATCAGTAGTTCCGCAGGAGCTATGGTGCAGACTACTGAAGATCGCGCGCTATTGATTCTGTATAAAACTTTTTGGAGCGAGCTCGAGAGTTGTTCTTGACTGGAAAATTCGTTTAATTCGCTCCGACGGAGAAACTTTTTTCCGTCCATTCAACCACTTCTATATAATATCAGTATATATATAGTATTTTATGGTTGATCATCCCAACCAAAAGACTCTGGCTGGCTTTAATCTAACCAAAGCTTTGCTTTGCTTCAATCTAACCACGACGTGCTGTATTCATCCCGAAACTACAAGTATTCTGGGTCGTTTGCATGTCAACGTCTGTTCTGTATGTATAGGATTTCGCAAAAGTACTGAATAAGAACGTTGGGCTTATGAAGAGTAAAGAAAAATAAAAGTTGACCATTCTCCCCAACAGAAACGCATTAGATACTATATTAGATCTGTCTTCCATGCTAAATCCCTTTTTGTACAAATATGTTTTCATGTAACAATCTAAAAATAGCTTTTTGCGTCTCGCTACTTTCAGATGAGCCTCATCGCTGCCTGAAGATAGACGTTGCTTGTCAGTCTCTCTGAACTTTGATTTGAATTCAGGCCGTGCTAGATGTATTTACCCTAGTATTTATTCGCGGTAAGAATGAAATGTGCGGCGTACGTCAAAAGTTGTTGCGGAGCTTTGGGGAAAGCTACGCTTTATCATACGGACAGGACAGGACCTTTAATATAGTGAGGCGTGATAAAGTGTGAAGTTTAAATCTAAAGCAAGTTCAGAGGCTACTGGCAGGACTTCAAGCACGTACAGCTGGGCTTCACTTCTGGATTACAAGTATGCTGCATTGACAAGCTCTCCAGTGGATGTGGAAAAGAAGAGATGAAGGAAGAATATGTATAGGTATAAGTAGCTTTATAAAAAAAAGTATGTAGACACGACAAGTCCTAATATGGTATAACTGTTTTACTCCAACCAAGAGACTTAGAATGAATAAGAGCTTCATAAAGCTCACAAGATGAATGCATCAATTTTATTTTCCTCCAACAATTTATCTTTCCGCGTGAAAAAATTCCATAAATTTGTACACCAACACCATTGGTCTTGTACATATACTTATATGTATATCATATGTGTGAGAGCTATATGCTGATATTATGTCCACATAAAAACCCACCTAGCATTTATCCACTGTGGGAAGACAAGTGTGCAAAAAGTTATTATAACTTTCACCCGAAAATTCTGACGAGCCTCTGGAGCACGGCATGGAGACAAACGTATATTATATTTTTAGTCCTGGGATCCTTCAGCTCACATGTACATACGAAAAGACTGAATGAAATTTGGATATGTATGCGAGACCCGGGTCGAAAATAACTCGGATATGTACATGGCTTGACGTAGTAGAAGAGTGAAAGGATTTTGCAAAGGCTTCCCTTCTCCCCATTCCAGTCCATACGGAGTAAAAGGAGAAAACGCCAACTGACGTCATAGCCCGTTGGAGGAGTTCTCCTCCAATGAAGGCATGCAAAAAGAGCTTGACTGCAGTTCGCCAAGTAAAGCTTTGCTGCCTAATCATTATGTATTTACGAGCAGTTCTTGCTCTCTCTCTCTCCCTCTCAATATTTCGCTCTTTCTCTCTCTTTCGCTCAAACCTCTCTCCTGTAATTAATGACAAATCATGACTCTCAAGTAGTACTTAGTTTAGTTTTAAGTACCACGATATTAAACGATTAGCAGGGAGAATTCAGCCACAGAATCCAAATACTTGATGTAAGTAGATAGTAAGTGCGTCAAACTTTCCCAAAACTTTGAAACTCTCCCGAAAAGCTGGATGATGCAGATAAAGTTCGCTTTTTTTACTGTATCAGCTTCAAGTACATTAAGTAATGATATTTCAAGGCCAGAATTAAAAAATCTACTTCATGTAAAGAAGAAGTGCTTATTAGTTTGAAGTAACTAAACTGAAAAGAACTAGATATATGTAAGAGCTTTCAAACCAAATATGATTTTGAAGATGGAAGAAAGGCTGAGAAGGTAATATAATCGTAGCCAAACGAAAATACAATTTTAGACACAAGTCTATTTATGTATGTTTGCGCGAAGCTCAAGGGCTTATATGATTCCAAACGAAGAAAAGCGGAGTGTATTCAGCTACGTTGTGTACTTATTTATGCAAACAGATGTCTATACCGAGAAATTCAAATTTCCATATTTGCCAAAACCTTCTACAAATCGATGCTGTCTTGTCATTCTATCTCATGTAACATAACATAGTTAAAGTATATGGAGAAAGGCAGGAAGCCATTAGTTTATTATTCAATTTCTTGACAAGCAGTTGACTTTATGTGGAAGCATTTACTTAGGTATTAATTATTCACTAGCGAAAGACATGTCATTTTGTAATTTAATAATTGAATATTATTATCCATACCGTCTTGCTACGTATATGACTGATTTCCCGATGCCAATGGAATTGATGTGTTTACTAACAATTTCATAGATAGATACATAATTAACATCTTCCTCTTACTTTTCTACGCCGCACATCCGGCCACATTTAATGTAAACTTCTGCTTTCCGAAATATGAGGATACTACGCGTTATTGGTTAAGGAGCATAAGTTTAATTTCCAATAGCTTAGCAACCAAATTTCCTATCGTAATAAATATTGCTCTTTTGCATATTCGCTCATATGTACTTCCATTGTATTTATTTACATCCACTACACATTTTGTAATCATTATATATTTAGTGTATACTGTCAAAAAGGCCAGTTGAGACTGCGGGAGTGCATACGTACAATAAACACATCTGGAAGGAAATTCCCGGGGAAAGTGTGGACAAGATCGGGGAAAGGAGGTTTCTCCGTTGAAGGGGGGAACTTTCATTGAGAACTTGAAAGTTGTACGCCGAATCGTGCGTAGGTGGAAGTTGGCTCTCCTCTCAACATTATAGCTACTCTCACTGACGTCTTTCTTTACCTATTATTTCATTCTATCCTTTCTCTCGAAGAGCATCTACCACATTTCATTCTTACAAGTCAGCCGGTTGGCTTTCTACCTTACACTACTCTACAACTTCCTACAGTAAGCAACGTTGACTAAACATTGAAGCAACAGATCTTCATTCAACTCTTGTGGTTGTTTCAAAACTCTTTCTCCCACAAGCACAAAATTCCTTTGCAGACTTGAGCGCTGGATTAAGGTATAATTACTTTGGAAATTCTTTCACTAATTAATTAGTTTTTAACTCTCTTAACTCTTACACGTTAGGGGGTTGAAAGATACTCCCATGAGGGTGCATCTTAATGTTAGTGAGTTCTTATTAGAGTTCATCCATTAGTTACTTCATAGCTATTTTAACTTTTTAATTATTAATTTAATTTTAAATTAATATTAATTTAATTAACTTCCACGGATCTTTATTAATTTCTAGGTTTTATCAATCTTATTTCAATGAGTACACTATACCTATAGTGCATTACATTTCAATTTCAATAGTTAGGGTAAATAGTAAAGGATATATAAATTTTTGTACGGGTCATTTCGGTCTCTAATTATAAATACATATTCGTGACATCAGATATGCATGCATAAGTAGAGAAAACGTAGTTACATATATTTTAAGCGGAAAAGCATTGCATGGGTGAAATGCTGTACGGAGCTGACGAGGTAAAACACACGGAACTAATAGGTATATAATCCCACACGCCTGCTCTTATTCCTACGAACTGGCAAACGTTTCATATTGCAACATTCATGGCCATTCCCGAGTAAATGAGTATCATGAAGACAGTCATTTAATTGCAAACTACACTCCCACTGATAACATTTCAGAGCCATCAAAGGTCATCTCTATTTATCTATTTTTACTCTTCCTTTTATTTATCCCGCCTGTAACTTTAATGTATGAAGGTACTGTAGGTAACGACATAGCTCGATTCAAATACTACTATACTGCAGCATAACCTTGCAGTACATAGTTTGCCCACGAAGCGACTAGTAGCTCTGTATCATAATACTGTCATTTAATATTTATACAGCTAAGACAAGATATGATGACATGAGGTAGGACTCTGCGAATCCATTAACTACTTCCAGAAATATGAGCGCATAGACTGGATGGATACTGGTACTTAAATTTGCATAATGACACTTCCTGGAAGAGGAGACAGTATGGTATGAGTGGGAAATTGGATAAAAACTGTCATGCTACAATGTGTCGGAAATCTCATTAATTTCATTGCCTATGATCAGCAATCAAATAGATCCTATAGGCGGCAGGGCTTGCACGAAAAGCTTTAGTGACGATTCAAATTCAAAGCAATATGGCAAATAAAATCATGGACACAGTGTAGGTTTCCACGTCGTTTGTAATCACATGAGCAAACTTGACGACAGTGTAATGAATTTGGCAATAAAAGCGTCAGAGTTAAGGAAGTTATGCGCCAAGTAAGAGAGTAAGGGAAAATGCAATTACCCATTGCCGTATATCAGCGAAAGATTGAGAAAGTCCAAGAATACGACAAGACAGTTCTGCATAAATCCTCTTTGCTAATCTCCTGGGCTGTGAAACAACTTTTAGGATTTCAATTTAATAATGAATGAGATCATTAGGGAATCTTGATAGAACTTGTCGGAGAGGAGCTTGACGAATTCTCTTTTTAAGACTTAAGGCGTTGCAACCAAGACCTGCATGCATGCATACGGTAAAGAGAATCTTTTAGTTGAATCTCCTGATATCAACTCTTTTGCTCTTACGGGGAAACGCTTGTGAAAGAAAGAAGTTTATTAAATGAAACCCTGCCCTGGTAGGTACTTCCTGTGACAGTGCCAAAGGACGGAACTCATAACATCATTCTATTTGTCTAGCATCAAGCATCCACAGAGATCCTGGCCAACGGGGGAACATGATAATTGAGAGAGACGCATTTCTAAACTCATCTCACATAAGCACAGCGTATTGTGGAACGAGATAGAATCTGTGTAGTTTATAGATGAAAACTTGAGCTTGACATAATCGCACAATGTTCTCTCTGTCCCAAGCTGGTACATACACAAATATACATAACATCCCACATTGTGTTTACTCGTTTGAGGCACTACTTCCTTGAAAATTGGCGAGAAAACGAGCTTTCAGGTTCTTTGAACAAGGGAAAGTTGTACAAAACCGTGGTGATTGCTGAAGAAATTAAATTGATTCAGGTTGGCTCTGCACATATTATATAAGATGAGAAGCATGGATTCCATTATTCAGTTACGTGCTATCTTCATTCTACGGCGTAATTTGATCCGAAACTCATTTCTATGTTTTGACTCATACTCTTCCTGTCTATGGAACTGATTCTCCTATGCCTTAGCCCTCTGTGAAACCTATTAATCTGTCTTTGTTTGAAACTTTTCTCTCTGTGATGTACATGTCCATACAGCTTATTCGTACAAAGCCTCGTAAATTCGTAATCATTACTCTACCAGGTTCAGTGTCAGCAGAAGAAAAGGTTTCAAATTTTCAAAGGCACAAGGAGTAAAATAAGGAGTTTCGAGATATAAACAATTCTCAAATGCCAAGTTATCGGGTTGATTGTAAATCTTTTCAAGATACAAGGCAGATTTAATGGTTGCCCAGAAAGGGATCTCTGTGTATTCCAGCTGGCGTCAGCTGGATTTTCAGCTGACGTGAATGATTACACCAGGTTTTATACAACATAAAAGTAAGCATAAAATTAAATACTCGATAGTCTTTTGACACTTTGTGGCATTACCAGTAGGATACCCAATATATAGTTTATTGCCCGAGCAATATAACGCCAACTTTGATGATGGTCATGGTCTTGTACAATTGAACCTAAATCAATATTTGAGGCTTTCCTGACTTCCAGTATCGTCATGATACTGCAGGGCATGTGAGAAGTGGCGTCAGCCATTTCAAAGCCAAGACTATTTGTTTACAGCTACAGCCTCCGAACTCACAATGGAGAAGCCAACCATGTTAGGTATTTATTAAGAATAAGTTTATTAGGTAGGTAGGTTCCAAGCTATTCATATTAAACTATTGCGTGTAAAATTAAGATAACTTTGATCTTTAATGTTCAATAGCGACAACAGTTACGATGAATACAGGCTGTGTAGGACAAAACCAGTTTATTAAGAACTTTCGGCAGTTACAAGATTTGAAACAGATTGTATCAACATATGTATATTAAAAGTTGATTCATATGATTTGAGATAATAATTCAGCCATTAAAAGTCTCATTGGTAGTAAACACATGACTGGATTATTAAGTTGATATAGCAGCTCAAATGTCAGTAGTTGTCGTCATGCTACTTGCGTCATCCCCACTTGATTTATGGATTCACTCTCTTTTGTCAACAGTAAAAATATATGAATTCGTAAACTAACTACCTTATATGATGATCCACCTTTTCCGAGTCTCTCCCGTGAAAGTAGATACGGGAACATTTAGTAAGAATTTCACACCGGGTGACAAAGTGTGGGAATAAGCAGCTTTTGTTTAGTAATGCATGCTGTTGAGTCGACCAGAGCCACAAGTATTTGAATTTACGGGAGATTAAAGGAACCTCAGGTAGCTTTGAGGTTTGAAGTTCGAGCACGCTGGGGCAAAGTGAGCAACATCAGAAGTATGCCTCTCAGTTGGATTCCGCGGCGGTATTCAGTTGATTGAAGTTAGATTTCAACAGGGAAGTTGCAGAAACCACGGAGAAAGTGTCTTAACTCATGTTGGGATGAAAGTTGAAGTATATTTGATATATAAATAGAAATTAACTCGATGGACAGAAGCAACATGAATACGTACATAGGGAGGTATCTGTATGTAGATAGGTATATGTATATATGTAGGTAGGTATATGGGGAAGAGGTATGAATACAAATGAACAATTTTCGTGGTTCCATTGGTGGTCGCGTATATGATAGGAATTCGTCGGCTGACGTGCTATTTGACAGTCAAAGTAACTACTTATGGGCTATATATAAATGCATAAATACCACTTATTTTGTCCACGTATGAGGACGACAGCGGCATGAAATATTCAACAAGGCCAGGGGAAAAGATATGAGAATAAGCTGGAATTATGGAGTAAGTTCCATTATAAAGGGTATAATTCCTTCTAACCAAGTCATATATTGTATCGATTGAGGCGGAGTGCTGTCCATAATTTCCCTGGCTCTATCATTTGCAATGAGCGTGGAAGAACAACATAGAAATTGCTTTCCCAGTCATGTGGAGAGTTAGTGGATTGAATTATGTGGTTTTATTATCTCAACTTTTCAACCACAACTTGAACTGTGCTTTTAGTATTAGGGGTTGTTGATCGCGAACGAAGCCGAATGTTATTTTTAGACGTAACCATCATCAAGTGTCATATCAATTTAAAATTCCATTTGGCTTTGAATTTAACGTCTAACCATTATTTAAATACATTTTGAGGAGGAGTTGATTCACTTGTGAGTGAAATCACAACACATTTAGCAAGGTTTACCACGGCCTTTTAGGACAAAGACAGAATAATGAGCAGCAACGTGACGTAAAGCCCGCGTCTATAGACATGGGGCGACGTGAGACGATAATTTCGTTCGGGTTTATACATACAAGGGGAAAAAGTTAGCTTAAAAGACTTTATCAAAGACTTTCTCCTCCACAGTTGTATTAATGAATCTCTTTTCATGCCCGCTTCCACCAGCTTTATTTTGTAATTAAACTTATAGGGCTGTATGCAGGGATTTAACTCTTGAGATACATAGCTACATACAGTTTGAATTTACTTCTTAGTTAGACTTTTTTTAGGATTCATCGACCGCTAGAGACATAGAACTTTGAAAATTTCATAAGTCGCTGCTTTATTTCAAAGCAAGTTCAAGCTACCATGGATTCATACCCCCACCCTAAATAGAATTCCAACAACTTTTGATGAAATCAGCAGCCCGTAAAAACCTGTTTTGCATCATTCTTTTGCCACTTGAAGTTGAAAAGGATAAAGTACACCAACAGAGAAAAGAACTAATTTAACAAAGAAGCCTCACTTTTGTAAGCAGGCACGAGTAGTTTTCCAGCTTTATGTAGAATGAAGCCATATAGGAAAGGTTATTCGAATTGGAAGCGAATTCAAGGGAAATTACCTCAAGGTGCTAAAGATGATGTAGGTACGGGATTTATATTTATTTTGGTACTTGAAGGAACCAATTTTGAAGTCTAGTCCACATACAATACTCCAGTAAAAAGTTTCGTTCAGATAACTTTTCTGAGATTGGGCATATGTGAAAAGTCGTGCGGTTGTATCTGTTTCTCGAAGCAAAAGTGTGGTTCCTTAAATTCACTTTAACTGTGAACCTGTATGCTGTAGTATAGTATATTTAGGTAGTCGTTCGTCTTCGAATTCAAGAGGACAGATAAAATTGTATGTTGACACATTTTCCGGGGATGTATCTACAAAAAGTTTCTGCCATTTTGACACTGTAAATTATGATACGGTACTTCTAAGAAAGTATTCCGAAGCATGTAAGGTACAATTTTCTAGTTTAAATGAAATTGAATTCCCCGTTGAAATTTTTCCTGTGTCAAGTTCTATATACGTATCCACATACAGCTCTAAGTATCTACATACAGCATGTATTTTGTCAAGTTACTCAAAAATAATATCACACCCCAGGAGTTTATGTTTATTCAGACATTGCCTTTTCTCCAGCAGGAGTGTGGAACTCCAAAAGGAATGTGTATAAGGCTCAATGTAAACCATGTAGAGTACAGATAATATAAAGTCATCGGGAAAAGGTTAGAGGTTAAGTAATTCAGGACTTAAAAGGAAATCCTCAACATTTTCTTTTTTAATGCCTGGCAAGAAACTTTGAGCAGATTCTCTTTACGTAGATACTACTTACCATTACCACATTACTATGTATGTATTGACTCTACCTTCGTACGAACATGGCAGGGAAAGTGAACATGACCCGCATTCACATGAAAGGATTTTGTGGGCAAAAACTGTCATCTTTAAGCCTGCTCTTATAGGACCAGACACGCCAAAAACAGCGTCTCCATCTACAGCATAAATATCCAAGCTATTTTCTTAAGCCGAGTGTTGAGCTACTCTAAGGCTTCATATTATGGGATTAAATTATTAGTTTTCAGTCAAAGGCTTCAATCTACAGCATTGAGATGACAGAATTCTTGGGATGAGCTTATAATTAAGCCGAAACAAGTACTAAAATATAGAATAGTGGAATGAGCCCTCGCCTGCTGCGTTGAATTATCAAACATGACCCATTTATTTGGCAAGTAAGGTCAAAGAATTCCCTTGTTTATCTAATCATAAAAGGAAGTAAGTGTGACACTTTATGTCAAATTTAATGTTAGTAGTAACACTTGCTATTACATTACTGTATTGAACACTTGCTCAGTTCCAGAGTGATGTTGATAAAACCGAAATAATGGTTCAAGGTGATAAAACGGAGAATGTGGGACACCATGAGACTGAATTCCGGGTAGCCAGAGGCAGTAAATGTAATGGAAGTGTAGAGTATAAGTAAGAGTAGTAAGTTATGATCAAATGTATTGGAAATTTGATTCGTAATGTGATTAATGATGGGTAGGAAACATATGGATTGTGTCTGTATATGTCTAACATAAGGCATAAGCCAAATATGAGATCCAAAGTATCCATTTTTATTAAATTACTGATACTTCGCTGGTATAAGGGTTGTATTTTCATTGCAATTAGTACAGTGCTGTCTCCAGTGACAACAGTCGTGCCGTTGTAGGGTACTCTGATGCTGTAGCACATCGCGGAGATAAAAAAGACTTGTTATAGCGGAATGTGTGGGAAATGAAGTTAATGAGAATTCCGTGTAATTACATGAAGACCACGATCTTGACTTCAGTAGCTTGGGCGACTAGATAGGACAACTAATTCTAGTGTGTTCTATGCCTCATATATCGATTAGTTTCATGGCAAAGTATTATAAACAAGTGTACATGGTCACAAGCACACACACACGGCAAGGACAATCTTCATCAGTTACGTGCAAGTTCAAGCAGGAGTTAACTTAGTTTGCTAATGTATTTAGTGTACGGGGAATTACGCCCTGTATTGAGTTAAAAAGTGGAAGAGAATGCATGTGGGCGGTGAAATATAACCGTGTGTGGAGTTAAGCTCCGAAACAGCAGCTTCTCCGTCCGTACATGAATAGTTAAGTTATAAAAAAGTAGAGTTTGAGTTGCTGAACACGAAAGGAGAATTATGGATCCATGTCATTTTCGTTCCTTGCGTAGGTGTTACGTTCCAGTGGAAGGAAGAAGCAAGCCAGACAAAGAAGCGCTACTTATACAGATACACTGCAGGAAAGCACAAGTATCTGCAAAAGCAACAGAAAACAAGCTAAGCCGAAGGTCGATAAAACTCCAGCAACAGCCGAATCATTCTTTGTACACACACCAGGGCTGGATAATATAGCGACCTGAAAACATCTCTAAACATAATCTTCCCAGCGAAAAGAATAAGAGAATAACACCGTGGCGTGAGAGCTTTCTTGCGGAGAGTGAATTCAAAGACATCTCATACTACAAGTCTACTCCACTTGCTGGTGGAAAGCGACCGAGAGTAAATTAAAAACCGACAAAGCTTATATACTTCTCGGGTGGGAAAATGACGTCAGTAGGATCACTTGCAACTATTTCTTCATTATGCCTGGCATTTTTGTCAACCTGTTGCGTAGCCTCACCTTACAGAAGAGCATACCAATACTATCCACCTATGATGGCTGAACTCCCTAACCAGTGGGACGTTGCTCAAGCAGAACCTATTGCTTACGATCAGCCTGAGGATTACTTTGATAACTCACAATGGGCCGACTTGGAGGTATACATATTTTAATCTTTTAATTTCCCTAAACAAAATCACTAGACTAGAAATTCAATAGACTACAGACAGACTCTCTGTAGTCTACTCCCAAACTATGTAGGCACATCATTTGCGGTTTTTAGTTAGCCTGCATTATTGGTATAGCAATACGATATCTTCTCGGTTACCTTATTTGAATATCTCTATTTCCCACAGGCACTCCAATACCTGTATGATCAGTACGATAATAGAGCTCCATACTTCGGTCAAATTATTAATGAGCGACCCGAAGAGGAATTGCTGGAGCTGAAGCGGTCACCCCCTGCCGGGACAATATATGGAGAGAATCAACAGATCTCCCAAACAAATGCCAAGCCTGCTGAAATTTTAACACCTACCACTCAGGTTTCCACATCTGCTCCAAAGGCATTGCAACATGCCAGCTATCAACCACCTACCGCACCTCAGGTAGCTCTCCACAGCGGCCAAAAAGAAGTTGCTCTATTGCGACCACCGGTAAAACCAAAGGCAACCCCGTCACCAGATTCGGCCGTCATATCTGCACAAGTCACATCATCCGAAAGGCAAAAGAAACCATCACCTTATGACACCCTGAGGAAATATCTTTCCATTGAAGACGCACTCAAAAAGGTATTGTAACATTTTTCAAAGTTATGTAATTAGAATAACTATCCATTAGTAGCGACTTTTGCTCCGATGCCAAAACACATGAAAGATCAAACAAATAGACGAGAGTGGCGAAACGCATTTTCATTACTTATGAATTTAGTTTGCCATGTTTTTAAGCATGTGCATCAAGGCGTGCAAAACTTGGATGGTTGGCAGATGCAAGTACGCAGTTCATCCCATACATATATCTATTGGCTTGGTAATACTATAGAGGTAGTGCCTTTACTCATGAGTAATCCTCTCACACATAATAAAGAGTAGCTGGTAGGATTGAATTCCCCGGAATAAAGCTTCATCGGACAACCAGTGTGGAATGACACGTAAAATTGCGTAGGAGTGTAATGCTTGGAGCATATTGCGACAAACATAACATTGCAATTTGAGCGACGGCATGTAACACCATATATTCATTCTCGCTGTCGAATGTATAGTCCGAGAATTCCTGCAAATTCCCACTACCTCACAATCTATCGTAGAGACGAATTGAGGTTGAACCCTAACCTTTCCAAGGGGGTTTACTATTACCAGCCCCCAGCTGACTTTCACCATTATTTTTAATTTGAGCTCTCCATACCTCCACGGAGAATATACGTGCAAATTTCAACAGTCTCTGGAATTACTGAGGCCTGAATCCCACAGCACAATTTGAAAATGATGTGCTGACGACGACGCAAATGGAAATGTAAATCTCTATTGTATATATTTGGAACGAGTTCCGGACCACTACATTGAAAATTTTATAAATCCTGAGGGATGTTCATGCTTTCAAATATCCTTGTGTGACTACCAGGTTAGCTTTCCTTAAAAACGCGGAGATCATCGGGTAGAATTTCCGTACATATTTGATGATTTATAATATAGGACGTGGGTGTGGAAGCGAAGAAGACTCCTTTATCCCAATCTCGAATTGACAGGTAGTTGAATGTACATGGCTATAGCAAAGGATGATTTACCTTCATCGAGCGGGAAGATATAAATAGAAAGCTTTTCTTTTTGTTAAATGGATATACTTTCACCGCGCAATTTTGTTTCTTCAATGCATACATACATATAATTACATGTACGTGGGTTGATGAGGAAACATGACGAGAAACTCAAACGGACTCTTTCCGCCAACAAGGATAAGCTACGTTGAATAACGTTTCCTTTTGTTATGTCTTCTACCTGAGTTCTTTGTCGTCCTAATTTGTATTTGCTTTCTTGTGTGGTTGGAACTGGAGACAAGCTTCAATCGCATTACGTGGTCGACGCTAGTCCCTTTTGTTCCACATCCCAAAGGAACATCCTCTAATGGTCTCGAGCTTTTTGATATATACTATACTCTTTAATTCAGTTTAAATGAAGAGACAAACCTTGCCTTTGATCATCAGACTACCCTTTATTTCCATACTCTGCTTCTGCCTTGACAAGGAGTTAATGCCCATGGTTGGGAATTAAGTTCCTAAGCTCTTACAAGTGTGGCCAGTATTTATTATCCTTTCAATGTCTCGAGTAATATACTTCGAACGCATATAATAAAAATATATGTAGGTAATAGCTTCATGTTATGTCGACATCGCTTGGCTTTAGCGTTGTTTTGCCCATTTGCAAGAGTATAACTCAATAAAAGTAGATTCGCAGTAGCGGTTCTGGCGGAACTATGAAGAAAATTTCTAATATGGAGTCATTGTGTAAACAGACACCACATTTTTTAACTTTCTCAAGCCTTTAATATAAAACCAATCTAACTCTATATGAATTCACTACCTTGACAGCACGATACATCGGTATTTTATTACGTGCACCCACGTTTTCAGTCGTAGAACATAATAAAGGACACATAGCTTCTAGCTACTAGTAGCTGGAAAGTTATATTTGAGTTTCTTCGTAAAGCTCAAGGGGGTGATTATTTCCCGGGATATGATAGAGACTTCCTACGCTGGGAAAGTGTTGAAGGTACTTAAGCCATCCATGTTCATTCAACTATTTACCTTATTGAACACGAAGCTTTAGAATAGATTTAATAAACGGCTCACATGCCCATCCGCGTGATGCTCTTGACTACGCTGTTAAGAAACATACGGAATCAAATTGGATCCCATTGTTCTCTGAAGAGGCTTCAGCAAGCATCAGCGCATGCATAGACATTGGAAACAATTCCGAAGAAATTCTGCTATAGTTCGAATATGATCCGCTTGCCTTTGGTACTGAGTTCCTGGAAAATAAAATACCTCAAAAGTTTTCAATAGTTGCAATTAGGTAATATTACCTTTTAGTGAGCCCACGTCCGCAGTATCAATTTCAAATGCCAAAGGTTGGCAACCGAGCAGAAAATATTGTCTTCTTTCGATTTGTGTTGCTATACCGAACGATTTCTTACAGAAAACTCACAGTTTTGTAGCTGTTCAAGCATGTACAAGTAATGTGTGCTTTCATGGAAACATGTACATAGCAGCGGTAGACACAATCTTGTATCGATTCATAGCAAGAGTATTAAAACGTTTCCTGTGATGCTTTTGATACCCTCGATATTTGACAACATACTCAGGCGCATAATCCAGACCTAGTGTTTTGGCATCGTCCGTATATGAAGTTGTGTTCAAACAGTAGAAATAACTCTGGTTGAATTGGAACCGATGATTATAGCAAGGAAATTTATTTGTTTGTACAGGAAGCCGAAAAACGACGAGCAGACAGTCGCCATCAGAAACGCAGCAATTTCGTCGCTGAGGAGGGCAGCCTGACGGGCCAGTTGACGAACCTGAAGAAGCACCTAGCTTAAATCAACCTGATTTTGAGGCTTCTCATATCTCATCCACTGCAATGACTATAAAAAAGAAAGACGATTGAACTAAGTTTGCAGACTACCGAGCAGGGATGATTTTGAAGATTCTAGACCATCAAGAAGTAAAAGACGGTGAAAACAAGAGAGCAAACTTAGCTGTACTATCATCAAAAGAAATATAATTAATGTTGATTACAATATTCTTAAAAAACAATTGGAAATACATTTCAAGATTATTGAAAGGTCCCTATAAAATTTTCGAATGTTTTTAAGTCAAATCAAACCCCATGAAAATCCTGTATAGATCCTGTATAGAAAATCCTGTACTACAAACTTTTAAAACGTCGAAATATACAAACAATGAAATGACTGATTTTTATTTTGGTAATAATGATGATACAGTCTGTCGAAATATACATACCTGTAGATAAGTTAGACTTTAGATTTGCAGGCTAAACGTTATATTTTTTGGAAGAATCAATTAACACGTACATAATGTAACAGGTCACACGCTTTTCAATTTATCAGCCCATATTTCCTTCTTTACATAAACATGTCATATAACAACAGTATTACGGAATGAATGTTTACTTGTAGAAAAATATTTCCTGTCGTAGTGATTATTACTCTAATATAAAGATGAATAGGTTCTGTTACTAGGGAAAGCTTATTTTGTTGTTGTATATGATGCTAAAAGGTTTCGGTCAAGAGATTATGGAGAAATAACATACATACCTGGAATTGTCTATATTCATCAAAGAATTTAGAAAGAAATGGTTGATTAAACCAAGTTAGTTTTGATGATGTTTTAATAATTAGGTACACATCGCAACTTGATATTTCGCAGAAGGAAAACACATAATAAGTTATCTACATACATGTATGTACATACATGCAAGTTGTTACAATGCAGCGGTTGCATTGACAAAGTTATAGTCACTCGTACTTAATATCAAGGGATATTTTAACGCCAAAGAGACTCCGAAAGAAAAAAATATATAATTATATCTATAAATATTGTGAAATTCTTAACTTACAGTTACAAATGTGGTAAAAATGTTAAATTATATAGGTTAAGGTGAATTGTTGAAGGGACTTGGATTTCCATAATCTTCGTCCCAATTGAATCCAATGGTGCTGCTGGATTGAGTTGAATCACATGAAGATATGAACGTGTGCTGATTATCTCTGTTGAGGAATGGAAGGTTTAGTTTTAGTTCCCATATACAGCTATTAGTGTTAGTCCTACAAGATCGCTGGACTGGATATCACTATTATGTAATCATTCCATTTTTATTAGTTTGCAAGGCTGTATACTAATACTAATAATTATTAATCCTTCTTATGAATAATGATGGTTGCTATGAAACCTTAGATGTAAGTATACATGTACTACATAAGTTATGTATCACACTGTTAAGAGTTATAATAATCTTCTTCAAAGTTCAAAAATGTATATGATGATACATATAATTTTTACCACTACTAAATTATCATCCGGATGTATGAAAAGTGCAAAAACTTTTAAAACTTTGATTAAAGCTAGGAGACTCCTAAGGCTGACACAGTAAAAACTCTTTTAGTCATATTTAAGGGCGGAGCAGTGGGCTGGCATGATATGGTGATGAGGGTTTGAAGTCGATGTTGAAATATAATAGTGAACAGATCGAGTGTGAAATATAGTCGTTATTATTATTACACATATGTAGATACTATACTTACAGTAACTTGCAATATCAGGATTAAAGAGCTAGAAATTTGAAGGATGGAACCGCACAAAGTATTGAGACAACGTACCTAAGTACTATACAATAAACTATAGGGAAATCAAAGCTATGTACTTCGTTACAACTATTAACCAGCAATTTTCATTGGACCCTACAAATATGCCCAATCAAGTTTATGATGTAGCTGCTATAATAATAATAAATGCGTGCATACAAACAGCCCTGAATTTTCTCGTACCTAATACATAGCCTTGACAAAATAGTACCGAAACGACCGAGATTCAGCAATATTCCCGATAGAGTCAGTACAATGAGATATACGTACAGAGATAATAGGATAGACGGACAGTTTCCAGATTATTAGTAGTATCAACATATATAGAGCACAAGTTATTAGACAAGGACTACATCTGTAAAGTTAAGGATTGGCTTACAGATTGGTATTGGTGAAAAGGAAGTGAAAACAATAAAATATTCCACGAATTTAATATCGCTCTCATGTGCTCCGCCCTATCAGATTTTCTATCAAGTGAATATGAAATGATTATAATACATGCTGTATATAGCATATTGCTAGGGCTTAGTGTATGCAGCAGCATGTCAGAGCTGAGCTATAAATATGTATGGATGATAACAATAGATGCTAGACTTCTGTATGTACCTTATGCTTACCCGAATAGTACATTTAGTGTCTCTGATGCTGCATACTTAAGTTAAGTAGATGATAATGTTAGGAAACATAGGCAAATTACTATTTAGGTATATGTGAATACAAGTATAGGTAAATTAATGGTTCTATCTCTTATGACAATTATCATTGAAACTTAGATGAATGGTAAAAATTGAAATTCAGAAACTGTGACTATGTCATCTGAAACTGTGAAATGGTAAGCGTTGTAAATATTAATGCGCTATAAGTACATGATGTATATGTTATGATATCTTTACATAGAACTAGTTATTTTTAAGATTGTACAACTTCTTGTATAAAAAATGGCTGGAAAAAAGAGAAGCTGTACAACGTCAAGTAGACTATAGTTTTTCTAAAATGGAAAGAATGAATAAATTATCTTGATATTATTTCAAGTCCTCTATATACAACTATCTATACCTTTCCTATAAGATTTGTATATGTGGAGATTAAATTTATCATCAAAGAAAATAAGGATTACTAACTTCATAACATGTTTCGTAAAAATTGTATATAACCTATATATATATATATAATACCTTTTAGGACAAGGCAACTATAACGAGCTCGAAAAATGACAAATGAATGCGGTCTGGATAGTATAAATTACCTTATATTTACAGATTGCTATAAATACATATATTGGTTATAAAATCAGTACTTGAAATTATAACTTTAAACTCCTGTAGGGATAAATGTATAATTCCAACAACTATATGTACACAGCGAACGTCTTGTCCATACGTGACGACGACGTCAGAGGATACATAATCACACTTTCTTGTCACACCCTAAACATCAAAATGTACTGTAACGGGCTTGATTTGTGCTGGAACTGATGCATACAACAATGACTTTGGTTTTTTGTCACTTCCTTTACAGTAACTTTCACCAAAATAATATTGGTCCCATGCAAATTCTATTTTATTACATTGAGGATGTTTCCCATAATTAAACTCCCTAACTTACTCCTTACCTAAACTTACTTACCTACGTATTGACATGCATCTTTACACTTGGCGTTTCCTTATAAACGTCACACATCGTTTTTAAAATCGTTGAAAATTGTTTAATCGACATTTTCATACACAAGCGTGCAACAGTTTCGCATGAAATTCAATGCACAAACAGTACGGTATAACCAAGTAAAAATCCTCATAAAAACCTGAATAAACTGTATAGAAGTAAGGACGTGATAAAGTTTATGTGTATGTACGATTATTGGAATTTGTTGTCCCTCATTCATTAACATGTGGATCACAGTGAAATCAATTTTGAAAGTGTCAAATTATGTATGTAGCTGTCAGCTCCGTTGTTGTGACGATCCACATGTACATAATTACAAAATAAGTTTCCTTTGTAAAACCTTCCGATAAGTAGATATAATTTATATACTTTGTTGGTTTTATGTATCACCGCATTTTATTGACATTTGGATACTTAAAACTTAAGATTGGTTGACATTAAACAATATTATTTGTAATGAGTTCTATATATTATTCTGAAATAAATGATTATTTACTCACCATTTAATGCACGGATGTAATCATGAATTCGGCCTTCATATTGCATTGATAATCTGAACCCATTTACTGCACTCATTTTGATTTCAAATCACAAAAAATAATCGCAGACGATACCTGCCACTGAATCTTTTTGATTCATGACTGTGAAGTAAAAAACTGTAGCGCAATATAAAGTTAAAGATCTACTATAAAAAATGCCGCAAGTCATACCTTCATTATAATATGACGAAAAAAATCAATGAGGATATAATAATGCAATATCAACAAATAGCTGTTAGAAAGATGTATGTCCACGCTTCAATTTAACAGTATTTTTCATGAAATCTACTGGTCAGTGTACTCCCAAGTATGTGGTAATATTAGAGTCGCACTTTTGCTATGCAAGAAATTAAGTATAGTGCTATGACATGCTAATTGAAGTATGTACCTCTGTATAGGTATGCTATATTCTCTAAGTACGGTAAGGTACAGAACAGGTCCTGTGTATATGATTGCGAACATCAAAATCGTCTGATCTTGCCCCTCATTGACTTCTCATTTTAATGCAATCTCCACTCATCCTCGTATAGGCTTGCTCCACTGGCTACAGCATTTCACTACCTCAAACTTCATATTGAGGCTTATTGCATATGTTTGCTAACAATCAATTCATTATTTCAAATTTACAATATGTTTGTGGTCTTGCAACAGATAAAATTGTCAAGCATTTTGTGAGTTGAGAACCTCCCGTTGGTCATGAGCAAAGCTATACTATCTGTAATTTCAAGAGCATGGGTTCTCATTGGCCATAGCACTTGCCTTGCCCATATGTAATAAATCCATCAGTATACTTCTCGATTCTCTTAAACTTGACCATTGAAGAATATTGAAGTTTAGCAAGAGCAAATAGACACTGTCGAAATTACATCTGACAATGAAAGTCGTTATACTTAAAATTATACTGGCCCAAAATGTCGTTTTGCAGTTGATCAAGAATCTCACAATATCTGAATCGTAATTTTTTTACCTGTTACTCTTACATCAACCTGTACTTATACCAGTAATTGGCATATACGGTTAGACATTGAAAGCTTTACCATCACTGATCTTATCACATCTTAAATCATATACTTGTTTTATGGACATATGTGTAGCCATATGTCATATTATAACAATAGTAATCTTTCTTAAGCTTTGCCATGAAAACCAAAATAAGTTCAGACATGATATGGTTCTCTCTTCAAGATTAAGTAATTATGTAAACATGAAACAAATGAGGCCAACCATGATTACATTGCTTGAGGTTCTCAAGGCGCTAAATATTGTTTAATTGAACTGCATCAACAAACACAACACCCAAACAATACTTGCCAACTGTGGGTCTGGTACATTCATCTAACTCACGTGAATTTTTATTAGGATGATGCGAGCATAAATACAACAAATTAGCATCATTAACAACCAGAAATGTACAAAAAATTAATATAATCCACACCTCCAAAGGAACACCTGAACAGCCTGAACTATCAAGAATTTAAAAAAAAACTTTGAATTCATGCCTTTCCCAGAAATAAATTGATATCTAAATAATATGTAATACAAAGTAAAAGATGAAAGATCGCACTTGTTTATGATTAAGGTATCAGGTAGTAAACGTCAATTGCATCATACATTGATTGACGGAAGTAGATGTAACAATGGGTTGTTATGAAACTACAAATAACAACAAAAAGTTAATTTTTCAGTTTTTATGCACGAACAAAGTTTTTTGTACATGGAAAATCCAAAAAAAATATTGCAATGCACTCAATCATCATCAATAATTTATCATAAATCCTTCCTGGCCTGCATTACGAAGATATACAACAATCAGGCTAACGTACACATAGAGGAGTTTATTAATTCAGTACGATCATATGTATGTACTTTAGGCCGTTACTATTGTCTATTGTGATATCATAAAAATTTGTCGCAAGCTACACAACACATGGGACTAAGTTACTTTCGAAACTAGTAACGTAATGACATGGTTGTACAATTTTTTCAAACTACTCTATGCAGTGGTCATACTTGATAACTTACGATTAGCACGATTTTCAGTTAACAAAAGCATACACGTAATTGTTTATATATAAGGTGGCTGTGTTGCTAGTACAAATTTTAAGATTTCACTTCGACGCTTCGACATCAGACTACGTATATGTATTCTTCGCGGACCCTGTGATGCGCCGAAGAGAATGGAAGTGCGAATAAAATCATATCCAATTGCGAAGAGAACATGGTGATGTAATATCGCCTCTAAGCATCCGACGCACCCCAGATGAGATAAAATTGAGGATGAACCACAACAAAGAGTTATCAGGGGTAAGTCTGCTGCTAAAATGAAGCATTGAAGTTGCAGTAGGAAATCGAAAGTTGTTGTACACTAACCTATACTGGTTTAAGGCATCAATATCATTGTTTTGACGATATTTTTTTTTTTAACTTTTTGCGATGTTAAAGGGCATTAGCCTAGTTAAAATTGGCAGGATAATTGAACCAAAAAACTGAATGCAGAGACTGCAGAAGCTAAAAGTCAGAGAGCATAAACAATACCGTCATTCCAGTGGTAAATCATGTACGGCTATAGAAATACATTATATGTAGATATGTACGTGAGTTTCCGCGGTCAACAAAAATCCTCACTCTATGTATGACCAACCGGATACTTTATATTCCATATTGGATTGCTAGACTCACAAGACAAAAGGTTCATTGTATTGTGTACAGAGCTTGTACAAAATATGCGATGTTGTCCACGTCCGATTTGCTTCCATAGGAAGCGAAAAATCTAGTCCATGTCAACAAGCATTTTTGTGTATGAACTAGCGGACGTTCAGCATGTAAAATACACACTTAATATTTATTCAAAAATTTTTGTGATATTTCATTCCCTTCACTGGGCATCAGTGTGTTAATCTGTATTATTTGCAATGTACATAACAAGTTGTGACTGCACGTTTACATCTATACAGCTGTCATACATCATATAAGAAGCAACCCCTAAGAATCGCACTTCCCAAAGAGAAACATTTTATATATGCGAGAGTTCATTGTGGCTACTATATGTCAGCTCAGAACAAAAATCTATACAGTGATCTTTGAGTTTGAGACTGCAAACTGGTACTTCTGGTTACGGCATCCAAGGAATCGAGCAGCATATCTACTCATATCTCTACACTCTGATGATTTTTATGCACGGTAGCCCTTAGTTGGTCACATCATGTATCTGTATGTGAAACTGCTTTTATTTTCTAAATAATTTTCCTCCATACTTACCTCGTCTTACTTGCACTTACAATATTTAGACCTGAAAATTGCCGAGTTTTCATTCCACCATGACTCAGGGATGAAACGGAATGAAATAATATTCCTATACTTGTCGTTAGTTGCATGGAGTTTTAAACTCATCATAGACAATAAAATATTACTTTTATTTTCTGACACAATTTCATTTAAAAGGCCCATATGTTTAGATACCTAAAATGGAGTGGAAGTATAGAAGAGTGACATTTATTGTAGGGAGTCTCATTGCGGTAAGTAGAGTGAACTGATCAATAGCATTTAAGCTTTGTTGTCTGTGTTTTGGAACAGATCAAGAATAAAAGAAGGAACCTATATATTGCGTTGAATGACTAGCAGCTTCTCTAAGTATAAGTACCGTAAAAGATTTGTCTGTGTTGCATATACACACGCCATAGGATTGCGCGTGTACCACTGACTTACAAATGAAATGGCAAATTTATTTTTAACTTCGTGTCGTCCTACTCTCTCCGCTGTTTTTATATTATTGTTCGCATTGTTGCAGAGACTGCAATCGCAATCCCCCTCGAGGATCTTGAGTTGGAGCAAAATGCACATTGTATTGTAAGACACACAATCAGGCTCGTTCCTCATCCGTCTCAATAATGATTAAATAATGTATCCTTCCTATTTGGATCCATACATCGATGGCTACATTAAAAACAAAATTAGGGCACTGCATTTAAAAGTTATTTAATAATCTAGCAGGTTCCTTTATATGAGCCTAATTATTTGAAACCTAATTGCACGAGCGCAGGCAAAAAAAACATATATTAATTAAATATTTATTTACTGGGATACATTCAAACGTGCACAACACTTGTAAATAGGACTGAACAACCTGAGGCAAACAATAACGACGCCTAAATATTAAAATTCTCTTTAATTTTTACTATATAATAAAATATCAGCGTCGCCGGCAATGACATGTTTGGACCACACGTATAAGCATACTAATATACAAGTTTTTGCACAATATCTTACAGAACCGTTATCTCTTACTGCACCCACCAAGGTTACGATTTTGTCATACATAGTTAACAAGAAAAAAATTAAAAATGTATAGCCACTTTTACTTATTACTACTATCTGTAGTACATTAACCTTCCTTTCACACGCTTATATAGCTTGTGTTGTTGAACTATGTACATATAACCAAGTCAAATCATCCACACAGAACTTAACGTGCTTAATGGCAATATCAAAATACCTTATAATTTTTATTAAGTCCTAAATTAAAACAAACTGAAAGATGCGAGAATTACACTGAGCAAGGGCACTCACATACTATGTAAGCATGCAATAGTAGGAGCTGGAGGCAATTCCCACTCTGTCTCAAGCCTCAAGTGTATAATAATAATGTAGTGCGAAATGAACTGTTATAGGTGTATTATTCCTGGGATGAGAGAGAAGTCAGTGTGTGAATCATATATGAGAAGGGATGATTGCCTGAAAACTAGGTAAGTGTGTGCTTTTCAACTGTTCCGACTGTACGCCTAACATAACTGTATAACATGAACTATGTAAGTAAGATGCAGCCATGTGTACAATGGGTACAAGCACAACAATAATAACTTGGTTATAACAACTTCATGGCTATATAATACTATACATTTAAGTATATCGAGATATTATTATGTAGGCCCATACCTTCATGTTTGTTGTGTATTGCATTATATGCATGTTAGCCAACCAAGTATGATATTTGCACCAACACTTTTTTCTTTACTGACAGAGTATGAGCATATAACTCCATATAGACTTAGGAGTATACGCCTAACCCCATACCTGTATACTAATGATACTTAACTGCTGAAAGTTGTGCATTAAAATGCACGTGGTGGATTCCCCCCTAATACATGCTCTTCATCAACAATTTCCAATTCATCAACAGTTGTGTGTCATTTCTTGTCAAGGGAGCATAGCACTAGAATTTTGGCACTAAAGTACATGCTTGCGAATCCTTTTATCACCTGTACTACTCGGTCACATACAAGTGCTGCTCATTGTATGCTGTACATGGTATAGAAAAGCAGGGAATTAGTGAGCTGAGAATAACTCTAAAAGTTAAATTTTGTACTACATTCCATTCCTGAGTGTGGTGCTAAACTACTGAGAGTATCTCCTGGTGTTGAACAGTGTATGAGTGAGAGGAAAAAATATTATCCCCTGGTGTGACTACTGTCCCGTGGTTGGTGTCACATATTACACTCCAACAATAATCAAGTGGAGCTTGCTGTTGACACTCCAGCAGCAGCAAAATGAGAATAGTTGGGAAGTGAAACAAGTGCGGACTTATCATACAGTTTTGAGATACGACCAAATATGTTCAAAGGACTATTCTCAACCCATGACAAGGGTGTTAGTTTAAAAAAGCGTGAGATCATCACAATCGGACTAGCAGTCGTTATCTACTATGGATACATGCGCTTTATTTACAAGCCAGTGGGTCCAACGATAAAGATCTCAACCGGAAAAATTCGGGGTAGTATAGCCATATCCAGAACGGGTCTGGAGTATTATGAGTTCCTAGGGATTCCTTATGCGAAACCACCACTTGGAGAGTTGAGGTTTGAGGTGAAGTGAGATTTTTCATCTGAAATCTCTATTTACTTTCAATTGCATTAAGCAGCGGTAGTACAACAGTTCTATGTGTGAGTCAATGCATTAGTAACTGAATATGCTCATAATAAGGGGAAAATTCAGACAGAACATCACTTTTTACCATGTAGTTGCTTGGAGTCCTCTTCAACCACATAAAGGAAATAATATCCATTCAAACTCTATGCAGCCATTTTTTGTCATGTTATGTGGCGTTTTTTCTGTGGTGCTTTAATAGTAAATTATTACAAAATTTCCGGCTATAGGAAACGCTATTTTTTGTCCCAAAATTATTATGCATTTTTTCGTCACCATAATTAGTATGCATTTATGAGAGCTTAGTTAGTGCAAAATAATTATGTAAGATGATTTTAACTCGGTTGACAACCGCCGCTGCACGTGTGAATAATGTTTTCGCTAACTTGAAACATTGCAAAATCCTCAACAATTTCTCTATTGAATGTTCGTGTGGCATGTTAGGGAAGATTTGTAATCATGTTTAACTCTATTTTACAGCCTCCCCAGCCTGCCGATAGTTGGAAAGGTGTTCGAGATGCTAGTCGTTACGGAGCTGCTTGTCTTCAGCTTGATATCGTCACTGGCTACGTTTACGGCAGAGAAGATTGCCTTTCCATAAATGTTTTTGTACCAAAGGTACGAGTCCTTTAGCGCTATACGTGCCTCACTTTCAATTATATTTTATATCCGTTTTGGTACCAAAACAAATGTAAATGCACTTGCCAGCACATCACTCAAATCTAGGTCTACGGGTGAAAAATATTTACTTTTATTGCATTTTCTCATCCGAGCATGACATCAGTCACTTTCGTCTTGAGATGCTTACATATATCTAGTAGTAGATCCGAAAAGACAGATCTAAATCTTTGACAAGCCTGAAGATATTACAAAGAATGTAATAAAGGGAATCTACAAACGAATGTTAAGATTAGAGCGCGTGAAGAATAAAAGCATATATCTGTATCTGTAGACACGCTGATATTTCTACCTAAAATTCAAGGAATTTGGATCTACGTACAAGAAAAAATCAAGTTTTATAATTTATAAGATTTCAATTATACGGAAAAGAATTACATGGGATTACCGTTGCTTGAACAATCAACAAATCTTTTAATTTCACTTTTTGCAAGTATTTATTTACGCCTCATCATATACTTATATATCTTCGTTGGTTATGTAGTTCGCACGTAAGAGATTAAAAGCTATCTGTGAGCTACAGATGCTTTAAAATGTGTTATTTAATGAATATAACATGATTTTTTGGGAAAACTACAAGGATCTCTACATTTGATTCAGAGAAAATATATTTATTAACATTTAAAATTACAAATGATTGTAAAATTTAGATCAAGAACTTTAATCAGTAGAAATTCTTAACAATTTACTACAGTTATATGCAAAGTTTTTCAATGGTGAATACTCCCTCGCAGTCTAATAAAAGCATTTATTTTAGAGAAATCAGCACTTTCAACGAGACTTGGTCTGGTTCTTGAACAAGAAATGCGTAAAAGGTTTCTATAGTCAGTAAAATGAGACGTAAAATATTTATGAAGGAATAATTTCAGAGGGTTATACATAGAATTTCTTAAGGCAAATTATCCAATAAATGTATTTTCTTGTATTTCCAGTCTGTAACCAAACATAAGAAGAATCTTCCAGTGTTATTCTTCATACACGGCGGTTTATTTACTTCCGGCAGTGCGGATGTCGTTGGAGCGGAACTCATCATGGATGAGGAAATTATTTTCGTAACTTTCCAGTACCGCCTAGCTGCTTTTGGTAAAAGAAACAATTTTACGCAAACGTTATACCCAATAGTATAATACCTTTGTATTTATAACAAGGCTTTTGTCCGGATTGCCTAATATAAAGCTTAGACTCAATTTCCCGTGAGGTCTGCATCAATAGAGTTTGAGGGTGTATTGAGAAATATCATTTAAGCATTCAATTTAATGACATATAAGCTGAATCAAGAGGAGATTGAAACTCCTACAGGTATTAGGAGGAATAATGAATAGCTGAATGCTATTAATAGAACTTTATTTGCTGACTCGGGAATTAATCTATGAGATGAAAGGCTTGTTGCTGGGCAACTCTGGAGTAAGTACAGTGGGGTTTATGCTTAAGTAATTATGAGAAAGGCTAATAACTATCTGTATGATTTCAAAGGGTTTCTCAACACTGGGGATGAATCCATTCGTGGAAACATGGGTTTGAAAGATCAACATTTGGCACTGAAATGGGTTCAAGAAAACATTGACAAGTTTCGTGGAGATCCCGGCCGAGTGACTATTTTCGGAGAGTCTGCGGGGTAACAATTGATTTTTGTGTGGGCTAAAATTTCATTCCATTTGAAAAACATTTGCAACCAGCTGCTTTTTCATCCATTATGTAGTCCGCTCGTTTGATTGCATAAATGTAGATATGTAGTATACTTATAGATATAGCTATTTAGGAATTTTAGACCGGGCAGCTTATAAGTATATAGATACATATGGGAATACAGTATGCGTAAGAACGATGTCATAAGCTTCATAGATTTTTAGAGAGAGAGAGATGCTATAGTATTTCACAAGTACTTTTCCTGCAAGATGTTGCCACGAGCAACGTGACTAATTAGGCTAAAATCATCTTCTCATTTTGTTTTCCAGGGGAGCGAGCGTTCACTACCACATGTTATCTCCAATGTCCAGAGGTATAACCCTAAATATTTTCAGATTGCACAATTACAATTTTACCTAATGGCTCCTGTAGATATGCCCAACTAATACATAATAACTAACTGTATCGTTAATTTCGCTAATTTAACCAAAACTGAGCCACTAAAACGTTTATCAGTAATTTGCGGGGTTTCACTGCAAGCCTTGTTACCACTACTACATAACCAAGATACCTGGAGCTAAATCATTAAACTCAATCTGCTTGATGAATGTAATGTAGATTTTCTATGTGCTTCCAGGATTATTTCAAAAGGGGATTTCACAAAGTGGAACGGCTCTCAACATGTGGTTTCTGAATAAGAACCCAAGGCCACAAGCTCAAAAATTTGCAAAAAGACTGAACTGTCCATTGGATAACCCAGAAGAGTTGACGAAATGTCTCAAATCCGCTGATGCTTACAAAATCATTGGAATTCATAAAGATCTACTGGTAGGTTTATTTTTAAACACGTTTTCTTTTAAACTAAAGTATCTATAGTACTTACCTATACGAAAAAATTGGAGGTGGGTGAAGTTTTGAATGAGTGTCCACTTACGCAATTCTGCTTAAAGTTATAGGTTAAATACAAGTTTTTCATAGCTTGATGACTACGATATGAGCTTTGACATTTATGCAATATTTCTGCAGAAGGTTAAGTTGAACATATGAGAGTTATTACTTGATACGTTGATGTGTGAGATTCCTGTTATCAAAATCGGCCCTTTAGTATCAACTAGATCTAACAATGTGCATGCACACTTTTGCTTGGTAAAAAATATGATTTTTACCATTTCCTTTGATTTCAAATTTTTTAATAGATGGGAATATAACTACATTAAAATACATACATACGTTGACATCAATCTGGAAAATATTTGCACCCTCACTCCTTTTGAGTAAATAAAAAGTGCGGAATTTCAAGCTTAAAGTATGTCCCATTGCATAAGTATTACAATCAAAACTTCACAACGGCACGAATACTTTAATTGTTCGTGGGAGTTTTTCCCACCTTTAATTAATTAAACGTTTATAATTTGCTGTGAGTGGATTTTCCAACTGATTATTTCCATATCTATCATTTAAATAACAAAAAGCTAAATGCCCATAATTTCAGCGCAAGGGTAATTATATTGATGAGCGTAGAAGCGCAAAACTGCATGTACGCGAAATTTTCAAGGGTATTATTATTTATCATGCAATTTTATAGGATGACTGTAGATTAATTATTACAAAGTTTATTATATGCTTATATGTTTGTAAATTCCATGTATGCAATCTAGTTACGCCATTTACATGTAAACTACAATGCATCTGATTAATATCTGTGTAGAAACCACCTCGTGATCAGATTGATTTATTCGCTCCGACGATTGAATCGGTGATTCGGCAGGACACATTCATATCTTCTCATCCTATGGACATTATCACTAATGATACATTCACAAAGGTGCCTTGGATTTTAGGGGTAAATTCTCATGAAGGCTTGATCCATTCAGCAGGTGAGAATAAATAGCTCAAATTACTTCGAGTCAGGTTGATGAAGGAATATGTAGCTATAGTAGCTATATAGTGTATAGGTATGTATGTTGGAGATTAATAATGTGATAATGCTCTTACTCTATACACAGAAATAATAAATGATAAGTACTTCATGTCTTGGGCCTTTCAAGATTGGATTGAGTTTTCCTCCAGATTCTTGCACTTTGAAAAGAATGCCAAGATATCCAGGAGAATTCAGAAGTTCTATTTCCCTGAGACGCTCACGCTCAACACCACCAATGCTTTTGATGACCTGACGGATATCTTTTCCGATCGTGTGTTTTTCTCATCTAATCACAAGACAGCCATGCTGCATTCCAAACATGCACCTGTCTACACATATATATTTTCCCACCGTGGTGAGATCGACCTTGTCCCTTTCTTGAGAGCTTTAAGAGGAGAACGGTACCATGTGGCTATAGATATTCCTGTATTCTACATCAAAGACTGGATTGATCGACACATATTCGGGATTAACCCACGCAAATACGGTACGTGAAACTCAATTTCCCCCGTACATTTGTATTCCGTGCCTTCATCACGTTAGTATTAATAATATTTATGAACTGCACTGTATGCATAAGCTATTCATATTCAGATGAAGCCGTAGTATTATCGGTATTTTTGGTTCACGGGCAAAGATTTAACCTTCTAAAAATCTAAAGACTGTTTCATGAATATTTTCCGCTGCCATTAATCCACCAAGACAACAGAATTTTGATAGATATGTAGATCGTTATAGTACATACATACGTGATCTATCTAAGTATACTTATACTTAGATAGATCACGTATGTATGTACTATAACGAGTATAAGTACACTTATAACATTTGGGATAAAACTAAAAAAATATTTGTATTACAGGCGTGTGCCATGGCGAAGAAATGATTTACCAATTTTCCGTGCCAATTGTCCCATTCCAAAATCCAAAATCAGATGACTTTGCCATGTCCAGAAGTTTTATTAGATCATGGGTGGATTTTGCGTATGATGAGTAAGTATCATTTTATGTCATAAATTTTCAAATGTTTAGACTAGATTAATGTAGATAGATACCCATATACAAAATATAGATACTTCAAATAAATATGCGTAGATACATACATAAAAGCAATGAAATGTTTCTTCTTCCGAACAGAGCTCCTCTGAGATTTCATAATGTAACGTGGTCACAGGTGAGTCCCAACAGTGAGAAGCTTCGCTACATGAATATGAATGTGAAGAATCCATCAATGATCGATGAGCCTTGGCCGAGGCGAGTCAGTTTCTGGAATTCACTTAATTTATACTAGTCCACGTTGTATTATATAGATACATAGAGCGTTACGCATTATTTGTCTAGTGTTATTGTTCTTTTATTTATGCACATTTTGTAAATAATCTATTGTAGGACTAAATATTTCTCCATGTACAAGTTAGTTAGCATAACAAGGAAAATGTTGTATTTTTATACTCTTTAAGAACCTTCTTTTTACACAAGTCAGTCTAAAATATATAATAAAGATTCTCTCTATTTGAAACTGTATAACTTACTACTGTTCAAAGGCATGAAATCTATACTTGTTATTGCATTGTTTGTTTATTGTTTATGCAAGATTGGATTACTTTTCAAATGTTTGTTTTGTGTATCAAACTATATGGACCATAACATCAAACCATATAACCGCCAAGTAAACTTTACCGCCTCACATCGAACTTCTATTATAGATACATACTTCCATTTATAGTTCTACAGCAGTCACCTTTATTGTATTTGTTTCGATGTCAGTGACATACTTGTTAGCAGAGGTAATTCATCAGATATTAATTACAGAAAAACCTCTATGCGACAATGCTTTCTAAGGTTTGATCAACTCCGACAAACTCCCTATGAAAGCTGTATTCAGGGTGGTAGTAATTATTCGACCAAAAGAAAGCTATCACCAGTGTTGAATGCATCTAGGTATGCCATGTACTATAGTAGCAGTTCACCTGACAGAACAATTCCAACACTCACAGAAGATAAATGTGAGAAGAAAAGCAACGTCTTAAGGAAACATATTCTAACTCCTTCATTCGTAATAATATATTGATTTAACAACACTGACTTTTTCTATCTCGTGCACTCAGTTAATACAAATGGACATAATGATTTTATCGGACGTAGTTTTTTGACTATCTCACTGTGTGAGACTGAGTGGGCTTTTTGCTCTTTATTACTCACAGTTCAGAGGAACGAACAAAAGAAAAGTCGTTTCAATTCCTGTCAAACACTCTGTGCGTCTACACAAGAGCTTCCAATCCTTGTCCTCTCACTGACAATCCCGGCTTGTTTTTCCAATCTATCCTTTCACTCCCCTGGCTTTCACCTAGCAAGTACATACTTTTACTGGCCGGAATTTTCTCAATTTTTTTTCACTTTTATTTCATACTCCAAGGAATTCTCATAAATATGAAAAGCATAAAATAATATCAATGTGCTAAAGCAATTAAAAACTCTAAATTCAAAAACCACATAATTAAATTAATAAACAAAATCTATACTTGTATTATAATAAACAAATTTATTTATTTAACCAATTCAAATTTCAACATGAACGGGAACTCTCTAGTTGAAGAAAGCCAAATCATAAAAATAAGAAGAAGAATTATCAGTGATAATAATTTCGTAAATAAAAAAAGGAAAGAAACTGAAGGTTCTGAGCTCAAACAACCAAAATATCCACCAATCCTAGAAACCGGCAGTGAAACAAAGGCAATTCCATTTAAGGTAATAATTTCACTGGAAATATTAAGTTGAAAATTAATTTTTTGCCAAGCCTGCACACAAGATAGTCATTACTTCAAGTATTTTTGCACTTTGCCAAGTGCCCATGGTTAACCACTGACTCACTCATACACTAAGGACACACTCCATGCTAAAGCGATTTTTGATGTCCAAGACAACCGAGCTGACGACAGGTCGTTAAAAGCTGTGACTATAATTAGGACCAAGTATGGCACAAACCCTGCACGCCCCATCATCCACTGACAATGTAATGCTTTGATTGACAACTTGATTGGTGTTACTCACGATACAGATATGTGGGCATGCATTTTATTCACCCATGCACTGCTGTTGATGCTTTTGTCCTTCTCTCTTGTTTTTCTTATCACCCGACTTATCGTTCCTATCCGAGCTTTTAAGTAGGTAACTTCATTTGAGTGCCGTAAATATACAGAATGAAACCAAGGTAACTAAGCCGAGTGAAAGGATCGGAACAAATTTTACCCCACCGGCAGCCGCCCTGCAAGTTTGCACTCTAACACCTCCGAAAACGTTTAGGAGAAAAGACGGAGGGTTTCCTAATCATGGAAGAATACCCACAGCACGGAAGAAAAAATGTGATCCATACGCACAGAAAGCCGCCTCTATTATGACACTGAAGGTAAGTAATGCATACACATGGCTTCCAAAATGTTATGAGATAAATAGCATAGAAAATATACACATTACGGTGACAGTACATATGACGGGTTATATATTAAAGGAGCTCCTCACGGAAGCTCATGTTCCGGATCATATGAAAAGAGTCAACCAGACCTCACAAGTAGGTCGGAGTTCAACAGAAACTATCAAATCAAGGATAAAATCCCAAGCAGTTACTCCTGCAAGCCCGTTCGTTGAATTGAACGAATCCGAATATATATCATTCATTCGGGGTGAAGGAAGGTATATATTTACCTCCATGAGCTTGTCAAATCTCGTATTTATTGCTGTAAACATTGCATGTTGGAAGTAACACAATCAGAGAGGGTTTACCTATATACCTAATATATTTTACCTCTTATATCTGTAATTTCAAGACTATACGTAACTTCGGATCCAGCTATGCCCATGTCACCAGATCACCAACTCCGACTTATTGAAATAACGAAAGCTAAACACGACAAGTATGTGGAGCCTACTGAAAAGGATCTCAAGCGTTACTTCAAATATATTCAAGTAATGATACCGTATAGTACTCTTAGTTTTCTAAAGGATCTCTGTAATCAATAATGAAAACATGCAAGCCCAAAACATAACAAAATGACATTTGTAGAGTATACCTGAAGATGAGGCTTTACCCTGGCCTATTGATTTGTCGAGCTGCATTCGAAAGAAAATTCCGCCACGAGTGCAAAAATTACAGAGGCTAGTAATTTATTTATATAGTGATTATTTTTTATTACAGGAAGTTTTAGAAAAAATGGGGTAAATAGATACATAATATAGTTTAAAGCTAAGCATATAAGTGATTTTATGTATAAATACTTATTATTGCTATATAACTGAAATATGTAGTTTAAAACGGCTTCAAAAATCACTTTTCCACGACGCAAAAGTCCTTTTTACATGGACAATGAAGAAAACGATTGTGGACTATGTACTTATGAATGAAGAAGAGCGTCGACGACTTCAAATTTCCAGTATTCCCAGAGAATTCCGTCGTAGTATCATAAGAGCACCCGTGCCATGGCACAGCAGCTATCAAGTTTGCCGTGAAAGTATTCGCCATTTTTGGTTCAATGCTCATCCCGTTATTGTGGGCATTCGGAAATTATGGGATAACAGGTAAAATAAGTAAGACTATATGTGGCACAGCAACCTAAAAGAGAAATTACAAAGCCCGCGTTAACTTCCCTACGTCATGCGATATGATTAAGGTACTGCAAACATCGAATCTTAGAGTTGGCAAAACTTAAAAATGCTCAGTATCCCATGACCCCTGAAGAGCTTAGTCAACAAGTGAAAACGCTTACTACAGATGGACGAACTGTTTTTATAAAACGGTACATATCATATACATAATTTCAAGCTCATGTTTAATGGCAAATGTAAGAATAAAGTTAATTTTGTAATTAATCCGTTCAAACGTAATTAATTTTTATCTTCTAAGCTGGTTGATGGATATCGCTAATTTATTTGCGGATTTGAAATCCACATGGATATACATGGTACCTAAAGACAAGTCTGGATCATTACAAGAACTAACGAAGTTCTTTGCTTGTGCCTGCTCCCTTATGTCACTAGAGCTAAGAACGACGGTCCGGAACACGCTGGATGAAGTTGTTCAATTTTTTACAAGTTACCAAGTAAGGGTTTGAAGTATAAAGATACCTGGTAGAAGATACCTAGATACGTACATAGATAAAACGCCAGTTTGCATGTGCAAAAGTACTACAGATAATACATTTGAAAGCGTAAGCGAATTTGTCAGTTTATTTATACGAAACTACTTGATTTGGCAGGACGGAAATAATTACGAGGAGTCCGGAGAATACCGTGAATCATTGTACCTACGGGTGCCCATAATAACAGTAACATTATGTGCCTCCCGTGTTTCTCCATACATTAGATTCAGTCCAACTTTAGAAGACCAACGAGGAAAGAGTAGGCAAACTGAAATCGATTGCGTTTCCGTAGTTGTAAAACTTCTAACGGAAGTGGCAGCATCGGGGAAAATGATGCCCAGGGTAGAAAAGATTTTATTTCCAGGTACGCCAGCACTTCATTTTATACGAATTCTGTACATATGCTCAGAATATATGTACCTGCTCCCGAACTGTAACTGACTACATTTTGTGTCTCATGTATTACCAGAACTCTACAAACAAGATTTACATTTGTTGCCCACGGCTCTTCATGAAAAGGAAATCAGACTCCTTTTTAAAAAAGCCACATCCATAATACAATGTAACCTTGTGGGACCGAAATCCTACTCCAAATTTTACAAGAAATATATTTGGTTATTGGATGGAACTGCTGAAATTGAATTACAACAGTTTCTGGAAAAAAACCCGAACTTTAAGGTAAAAGCAGTATAAAAGATACGACGCTTACTTGGAAACTGGAACTATGTATGTATATGGATATGCTCATTTTTTTACTAGAACATGTCTCTGAAAATTGAAGAATATCAAAGTCTTATTGATGAAATCGCAAGTCTACCCAAGTCCGTGTCGTTAAATTTTATATCTTTAGACTGCGGGAAATTCAACGATGACTTGCGCCAGCAATTAGAAAAACTGGTTGCTAAAATTGTGCAGGGGGAAGTTGAGAAGAATAGGGTTTTAAATGCAGCGTAAGAATAAGAAATTCGTAATAAATTAAAATCGTTGACATTGTACTTATATAAGCCATATTATTGACATACTTTTCCTTGTTGTAAAGGGTTTGCCGCTCCTTTGAAGAGATGTCTACAAAGACGAGTGAGCGTATTGAAACAACAGCGGAACTAGTAGCTCTAACGAATTACATGAACATCTGCATCTCTGATACCTTTTACCGTCTAAAAACAAATATTTCAGAATCCATGCAAAGATTACTATTCTTGCATGATTACCACATTTTTACAGGTAAACGTATATGAATGAAAAAAATTCAGCCTTAAAATTCAAAATACAAGTATGTATACTGATTTTGAATTTATGTAACCTGTAGCTCAAGAACTCCAAATACACAATACTGTGTTTCACTGGCCGGCTGGAATGAAAGAAGTCTTTGATCAAAATGGAATGCGACTCGAGCACAAACGCGAGCAGGCTGAAGAAAAGCTGGAGGAAGACAAATTCGTTTTTGAAAAGAATCTCGTCAAGTATATTGAGGAGCTAAAAAAGTACAAAACGATGGAATCACCTTTTCTCGAAGTGGAAGACATGCGAATAAATTCAGAAGCTGTGACGATTTTACATGATGAAATTAAAAAATGCGTTCTGATCAGTGAAGTAATTTTAAAGTGATTTAAAAAAAATTCTTGCTTAAATTAAAAATGCTAGTTAAAGTTTTAAAAGCTACATCATTTAAATTCGTAGAACCTTAATGAAGAGGAACGCTTGTTGGACCAAACTCCAACTAATTTTGCAGAGCTCAAAACTTGCACGCAACTAATCGAGCCTTACTACAAACTTTGGACAACCGCCTACGACTTTCACAAGAAGTATGAGAAGTGGTTTGAAGGTTAGACATACAAATTAGTTGGTTTCAAAGTTTCCTCATGCACTTAAAGCTAATCTTCAAGATCAATTAATATCTTCAAGATCAACCTAAAAGAGTACATTAAAATATTATAGGACCTTTCATGGGATTAGATGCAGATGCAATAGTTGAAGAAGTTGAGCACATGTTGAAATTAATGTATCAGCTATCTAAAACTTTTTCGGATTTGCCTGGACCCAAGAGAGTTGCTGACACAGTGAGAGGAAAAATTGAAAGGTTCAGGCAGCATTTGCCTCTTTTGGTTACAATTTGCAACCCTGGGATAAGAGATAGGCACTGGGAAGAAGTAAGCGGATTCCCCAGCATTTTTATTTATATTAAAAGTAAATCAAAAACTCGTCCTCCATAGTTGTGGCATGCTTGCATACTTACAGATGAGTGCAATATGCGGCGTTACTTTGAAGCCAACCCCAGAGTCAACACTATCTGATATGATAGATACAGGGATAAGCAAAATGGCAATTCAACTGGAAGAGATTTCAGCTGCTGCCACCAAAGAATTCTACTTGGAGAAAAATCTCACCAAAATGAAAGCAGAGTGGACAGATATCAAGTTTGAATGTATTGCGTACAGAGAAACGGGTGTGAACATCCTCTCAGCCCTCGACGATATTCAATCACTTTTGGATGATCACATCCTGAAAGCTCAGACTATGAAAGGTTCCCCATTTATAAAACCTTTAGAGGAAAATATGAAAGTTTGGGAAGAAAAATTAGTAACGATGCAGGACATTCTCGACGCGTGGGTAAAGGTTCAATCTACTTGGATGTATCTGGAACCGATATTCACATCCCCCGACATAATAAAACAAATGCCATCCGAATCCCGTAAGTTCAACAGTGTCGACAAGCTCTGGAGGAATGTCATGAAACACACGACGTCTAATCCGGATGTACTTAAGGCAACTGAATTCCCTAACATGCTCCGCGATTTACATCGAGCCATCTTATTATTAGAAGAGATTCAACAAGGACTAAACGAATACTTGGAAAAGAAAAGGCATTTTTTCCCAAGATTCTTCTTCCTTTCAAATGATGAGCTCTTGGAAATACTCAGCGAGACAAAAGATCCACTAAGAGTTCAACCCCACTTGAAAAAATGCTTTGAAGGCATTCACCATTTAATCTTCACACCAGAAACCCTCATAACTGCTATGGTTTCTGGTGAGAACGAGGTCGTTCCATTTAGCTCTATTATAAAGCCACTGGAAGCCAAAGGAATGGTTGAAAAATGGTATGTGATGTCGTTTTTGTAATAAAGAATTGCATTTATTGGTATATTAATAATAAATTCTCATAAAATTCCTGTAGGCTAGCTCAAGTTGAGCAGCAAATGCTGACCTCACTTAAAGATATTACTCTGAAGGCCGTGAATGCCTACGCAAAGGTGCCAAGAGCACAGTGGGTTATGGATTGGCCTGGACAAGTTATAATTTGTGGAGACTCAATTTTCTGGACCCAAGATGTGTCCGAAGCTATACAACAAGGAACGTTAAGGGTATTTAAATAGCAAATAAACTGTTTTTAATCTAGTTTTACTCAATTTCTCTAATTTTCTCCGGCTTTTGGTACAGAATTACTTGCAACTAAGTAACCATCAAATAGACGAAATAGTTGGTTTAGTTCGTGGACAGATGGAGCCAGGGACGAGAATTACATTGGGGGCGCTCATTGTTATAGCTGTTCATGGTACTCCAAATTTTCAATTAGAAACTAAAAAAATAGAAAAATTTTTAATCATATGACCCATGTAAATAATTAAAGCTTCCACTCTTTACGTGCATAGCTCGAGATGTGGTGTTTGCCTTACATGACATGGATATAAATTCCATCTCTGATTTCAACTGGATCAGTCAATTGAGGTATTACCTGGAAGATAAAACAGTCTTGCTGCGAATGATTACAACAGAAATGAAGTATGGCTATGAATACCTTGGTAATTCCTCGCGCTTGGTTATTACACCACTTACTGATAGATGTTACAGGTAGACCTACATTCAATAAATAAGCTTAATATTTATAATTAGTAGTTTTAATCTGTAACAAATTTTAAATTGATTATAATTATTAATTGCCAAGAACATTGATGAGTGCGATCAAATTAAATTTGGGTGGCGCTCCAGAAGGACCAGCCGGAACAGGTAAGACAGAGACTTGTAAAGACTTGGCGAAGGCAGTAGCCAAGCAATGTGTTGTGTTTAACTGTTCCGACGGGTTGGATTACAAAGCCATGGGAAAGTTTTTTAAGGTTAGAAAAATTTCATTCTTATTTCACTTACAAATTTTTCCAGTTATAGGTAGTTAATTATTCATTATATTATTTTGAAGGGACTTGCTCAAAGCGGAAGCTGGTAAGATAGTACATTTGACATGAGTTTAGTAAATTATTAATGCGCTGATTTTTCAGCTTAATTATATTTACCTTAAAAATTACAGGTGCGTTTTCGACGAGTTTAACAGAATCATTGTAGAGGTATGTAGATACAGCATTTAGAAGTTACATGAGTCAGAGATACGAAACAACTAAGAAAACAACTGTAATAAATTAAACTTTTAATAGGTGCTGTCAGTTGTAGCCCAACAAATACTAACAATCCAAAATGCGATTGCTGCTAAGGCTAAAACGTTTACATTCGAAGGAACGGAGCTGCGCCTTGTGCCTACTTGCAACATATTCATCACTATGAATCCTGGTTACGCTGGTCGACAGGAGTTGCCAGATAATCTGAAAGTGCTATTTCGAACTGTAGCTATGATGGTACCAGATTATGCACTGATTGGCGAAATATCTTTGTACTCAATGGGATTCGTAGATGCTAGAAGGTAAAAACCAAAATTAAGTCAGAATTTAAATCAATCAATAAACTACCTCTCTCACCGTCAATTACCCCCAATTACTAATCTCTTTCAGCCTGGCCGGAAAAATCGTCGACACGTACAAACTCTGCTCGGAACAATTATCATCTCAGCATCATTATGACTATGGGATGCGAGCAGTGAAATCTGTTCTAACGGCTGCTGGGAATCTTAAACTGAAATACCCCTCCGAAGATGAAGGAATGCTTGTATTGAAAGCAATTAATGATGTGAACATCCCTAAATTTCTTGCACATGATATACCCTTGTTTGAAGGAATAATTTTAGATCTCTTCCCAAGATATGAACTTCTTAAACCTGATTTGGAGACATTGGTGGAGACTTTAAAAATGGTATGCAAGAGAAAGCAAATTCAAGCAACAGATTTTTTTCTGGAGAAAACTCTACAAGTATACGAAATGATACTCGTTCGACATGGACTGATGATTGTGGGTGAAGCTATGGGAGGCAAAACATGTGCTTACCAGGTATATATAACAGTAATAATTCCTTTATAAATCTTGTTGAAGTAAAATAATATGATTTCAACCGGAATAAAAGCTAACAAAAGTCACCTGTTGCAGTGTTTAGCCGCAGCTTTAACGGAAATAAAGATCAAAGAGTTACCTGGAATCAAAGAACAGAAAGCATTTTATAAAATTATAAATCCAAAAGCAATTACTATGGGTCAACTCTATGGATGCTTTGATCCTGTTTCACACGAATGGTCAGATGGAGTGTTAGCCAATGCTTTCAGAAGTATGGCATCAAATCCTAGTGAAGATAGAAAGTGGATTGTGTTTGACGGGCCTGTTGATGCCATTTGGATTGAAAATATGAATACAGTATTAGATGGTACAGAAACTCTGACGCACGTCAAATAATTGTTAATATTCCACAGAAGTCTAAATTTAGTATCAATGTTGCTTTGTGGTAGATAACAAGAAGCTCTGCCTCATGTCTGGAGAAATAATTCAGGTATGCGATCTACTATTATTATAAACAAATCTCGACGTCAGTTGTTTTGTTTACATTTAAGATGATATAAAGTGAAATCCGTCTGAAATCTTCAGATGACACCGCAAATGAACATGTTTTTCGAGCCCGCAGACTTGGAACAAGCGTCGCCAGCTACAGTATCCCGCTGTGGTATGATATACATGGAACCCAGACAACTCAGCTGGCAGCCTCTGAAAGACTCATACTTGGAAAGCTTACCCACCAGCATCACACCAGATCAGATGGAACTTCTGGTTGAGCTATTTGAGTGGTTACTACCACCTTGCTTTGAATTTGTGCGACAAAAGTGCAAACGATTTGTTATTACGTCTGAGCTTCATCTGTTTCAGGTTGTTTTGTTATTATTGTTTTTATTAATAATAATGATTTTTTGCCATAAAGCCATCCTAATTTTAGCACCTTGGCTAACATATACTTATACTTTCATTTATACAGAGCATATCCAGAATTTACACCTGCATGCTCCGCGGTCCCAAAGGGAATGAGGACCAAGGTCCTCAAAGTATAGTTTGGCTACAAATATCGTTTATCTTCTCAATTGTATGGGGTATGGCGTCTACTCTGGTTCAAGAAAGTCGAGTGAAGTTTGATGCGTTCTACAGACATTTGATAGTGGGAAACAACAAAAGTTTCCCCAGGCCAAAAAACTTTAAGTTAACTAAAAACCAACTCTTTTCGGATAAGGGATCCTGTTTCGATTATGTGTGCGATAAGAAAAACAACCAGTGGCAATTGTGGTTAAATTCCATCGACCGGGAGCATGCAATTATATCCCCTCATGCAAAGGTATGGACTGTACGAGGCTTATTACCTGTTTGTAAGTAGTAATATTGTGGATATTCGTGTACCTAATGGGCTGGATGTTCCACAGGTACATGATATGATTATACCTACGGATGAAACTTCACGACAAACTTACTTTCTCCGGATGTTCACAAATAACGATATTCCGTTTATGTTCGTGGGACCTACTGGCACTGGAAAATCTGCTATTACAAATAATTTTATCATGTCTGCGTCTCGCGAAAAATTTGTAGCAAATGTGATTAATTTTTCTGCACGCACCACTGCAAATCAAACACAAGAGATAGTGATGTCTAAGCTGGATAGAAGGAAACGAGGTCTGTATGGACCCCCAGTTGGGAAGAAGTGCATATTGTTTATTGATGATCTGAGCTTACCCCAGAAAGAATGCTATGGTGCTCAGCCAGCTATTGAATTGCTTCGGCAGTGGATCGATCATGGCTATTGGTTTGACAAAAAAGATACATCGATCATTCAACTTGTGGACGTGGTAAGACATTTAAGGATTAAAATGTGTTTTAAAAGTATTAGCGGTAAGCTATCTATATATAGAGAATGTGATCCATTAATAGCTTCTCGTCACGGCAATGAGTGCACCCGGAGGAGGTAGGAATGAAGTGACCCCGCGGTTCATTCGACATCTGAGCATTTTGTCTATCGATTCCTTTGATGACAGTACAATGAAAAAGATATTTGGAGCTATCGTTGACTGGCATTTTGCTAAGGATTATGACAAAGATGTAGTGCACTGGACGCGTACAATGGTGCAGGCTACGATGAATGTTTACAAACAAGCCATCATTCTGTTCCTACCGACACCCACGAAATCTCATTATGTATTTAATCTAAGGGATTTCTCTCGGGTGATTCAGGGCTTGCTATTGATTCCTTGTACCTATCTTCGGGATCATCACAAATTTATGCGACTTTGGGTTCATGAAGTTTACCGAGTATTCGGTGATCGTCTTATTGACTCTGAAGATCGGTAAGTAGAGTATAGGTGCAGCTGGATTTTAATCTTTTAGACACGAAAATTGTTATAATTCCTCTATGAATATATTTCTATCTTCGCCGTAGGTTAACCTTCTTTAATCTTGTAAGTGAGACTATTCAAGAGAATTTTAAAATGGGAATCTACAAGCTACTGGATCGCTTATGTTTAGATGAGAGTGGAACTATTAAAGAATCCGACATGAGGAACTTAATGTTTGGAGACTTTATTGATCCTCATACGGATGTAAAGATATATGATGAGGTATCACAATAAATAGGGAAAATTTATTATGCATATAAACAAATGCACGGAGAGCTACATTTATATTCATATTACCACAGATTACGGACTTGGATGAGCTTTCGGATGTAATGGATACTTACCAGTCCGACTACAACATGATATCTAAAACACCCATGCAACTGGTTCTTTTTAAGTTTGCGATAGAACACATATCCAGGATCTCCAGGGTACTGAAGCAAGACAGCGGACATGCTCTATTAATTGGTATTGGCGGGAGTGGAAGACAAAGCTTAACAAAAATGGCTGCATTTATGGCGGGATACGATCTTATTCAGGTAACTGTATAGCTTAGGCAATGTTTTAAGCTTCTCACAAGTTATTTTGCGTGTTATGTTCAACCATTTTTAATTACTGGGTAATTATTACAACTTCAAAGGTTGAGATACACAGAACGTATGGCATACATGAGTGGCGAGAAGATCTCAAGAAGGTTCTAAAGCACGCTGGAAATGATGGCAAGCAAACGGTGTTCCTATTTGCAGATAACCAAATTAAAGATGAAAGTTTTGTTGAGGACATAAATATGATTTTAAATACGGGGGATCTTCCAAATATTTTCCCTCCGGAAGAGAAGGGAGAAATTCTGGAAAGAATGCAAACTGTTCTACAAGAATCCGGCAAAGTTACAGATACTTCTCCACTAACTCTTTACAATGCCTTCATAGAGCGTGTACGTTCCAAACTTCACGTTGTCCTTGCAATGTCACCGGTCGGAGATGCATTCCGGAATCGTTTGAGAATGTTTACATCTTTGATAAATTGCTGTACAATTGACTGGTTTACTGAATGGCCTGAAGATGCACTGGAAAAAGTGGCACATAAGTTTCTTGCAGTTTTAGATATGCAGGATTTGCTGGATCGCTGCGTCTTCATGTGCAAATATTTCCATGAATCTGTTCGCCTCCTTTCCATTAAGTAAGTTAAGCTCTTATATAGCACGGGTACGAATCAATATTGGCACATACCATACAATTTATTTTGAAATTTTGCAGATTTGTTGAGCAATTAAATCGAAAAAATTACGTCACACCTACTTCCTACCTGGAACTGATTCTCACGTTTAAAACGTTATTGGGACTGAAGAGAAGCGAGACTGAAGAGCAACGGCATCGGTATTTAACAGGCCTGGACAAACTTCAGTTTGCAGCCTCGCAAGTATCAGTAATGCAAGATGAGCTCACAGCATTGCAGCCTATACTAATAGAAACATCAGCTGCGACGGAGAAATTAATGATAAAGATTGAGAGAGATACCGTGGACGTCGAGGCAACAAAGGAAGTTGTGGCGGCAGATGAAGCTTTAGCCAACGAAGCAGCAGCAGCAGCTCAAGCCATAAAAGATGACTGCGAAAATGATCTTGCTGAAGCTATTCCAGCTTTGGAAGCTGCTGTACAAGCATTGGATACTTTGAAACCAGCAGATGTTACTGTTGTAAAATCCATGAAGAATCCTCCAGCAGCGGTAGATAAGCTTCTATAGATAGTCAAATCATGAATTATTTACGCATAATGAGTAAAGCCTGATTTTGTTAAAAATAACATTTAGATTAAAATGGTGCTCGAGGCTATATGTATCATGCGAGGAATAAAGTCGGAGCGGAAGACGGACCAAAATGGAAAGCAATTTGAAGATTATTGGGGTCCGTCCATGAAGATGCTGGGCGACCTCAAATTTTTAGAAGGTTTAAAGGAGTACGACAAGGACAACATCTCACCGCAAATCATGAAGCGTATAAGGGAAAAGTTTATTAAAAATCCCGACTTTGATCCAGCAGTGATTCGAAATGTATCAACTGCTTGCGAAGGTCTCTGTAAGTGGGTTAAAGCTATGGAAGTCTACGACCGTGTCATACGAATCGTTGAACCAAAAAAAGCTAAACTTAATGAAGCGGAGGGAGAATTGCAAGCTCAAATGGATAAGCTTAACGAGAAGAGAGCACAGTTACAGAGAGTCACGGATAAACTCCAAGCCCTTAATGATGAATATGCAGCGATGAACAAAAAGAAAAAAGACCTGGAGGAAAATATTGCTCTCTGCTCCCAGAAGCTGGAGAGAGCAGAGAAATTAATCGACGGACTTAGCGGCGAGAAGCAGCGCTGGAGCGTTGGTGCGACAACTTTATCTGACAAGCTTCACAACATTTTCGGTGACGTTCTTATTTCCGCCGCTGTCGTCGCCTACTTAGGACCCTTTACAGTAGACTACCGTCAAAGTTGCGTTACTGAATGGCAGAGACTGTGCTGTGAGAAGCAAATCCCATGTTCGGAAGTATTTTCCTTGATTGCTACATTGGGTGATGCAGTGAAAATCCGTAACTGGAATTTAGCTGGTCTCCCTATAGACAACTTCTCTATTGACAATGCTATAATCGTCAATAACTCTAGGAGATGGCCACTCATGATAGATCCTCAGGGTCAGGCAAGTAAATGGATTCGAAATATGGAAAAGATGAATAAGTTAGGTGTGACCAAGCTTAGTGATCCTGCGTATCTCCGTGTTGTGGAAAATGCTTGTCAACTTGGACTTCCTGTTCTTATTGACAACATCTGTGAAGATTTGGATCCTGCTTTGGAGCCGGTATTGCTCAAACAGACCTTTAAACAAGGAATTATGGTTTTTATAAAAATCGGAGAGAATGTTGTTGAATACCATGATGATTTCAGGTAATTATGTAAATTAATTATAATTACTTATAACAAATAAAACAAATTTAACAAAATAATTTTTGTATTTACGTATTAAATTATATTTCACTAGGTTATTTATGATATCACGCTTGAGGAACCCACACTTTCTACCAGAAATAAGTAATAATTTTGAATTTGACGGTATCAATACTTATATCATGAAGAGAAATTACAATGACATTATAGTAATATGAATATAATTATGATGTTTTCAGGTGTGAAAGTTACTTTACTTAACTTCATGATCACTCCAATGGGTCTCCAAGATCAGCTACTCGGAATCGTAGCAGCGAAAGAGGAGCCAGCGCTGGAAGAGCAGAAGAACCGACTTGTGGTAGATGGCGTTAATAATAAGAATCTTCTAAAGGAAATCGAAGACAAAATCCTAAAAGTACTTTCCAGCTCGAAAGGAAATATTCTGGAAGATGAAACTGCAATTCAGATCCTCTCTTCCTCCAAGGAATTGTCAGGAGAGATTTTAAAGAAACAAAGTGTTGCCATTGGAACGGAGAAGAAAATAGATGAAACCAGGAACCGCTACCGACCAGTAGCAATCCATGCCTCCACCTTATTCTTTTGCATTTCTGAATTGGCAAATATTGATCCAATGTACCAATACTCCTTGAACTGGTTCATAAATCTGTACACAATGTCCATAAAAAATAGTCGAAGGTCAAAAGATATAGACTTACGAATACTTTATCTCAATGATTACTTCACCGCATCCGTGTACAGGAATGTGTGTCGGAGTGTTTTCGAACAAGACAAATTAGTATTTTCATTTGTACTTTGCGTGGCGTGTATGAAATCTCGCAGTGAGCTTCCACAGGATATTTGGTCGTTCATTTTGACAGGAGGTGTCGCTCTGGCGAGTCCTATTCCTAATCCAGCCCCGGATTGGCTCTTGGATAAGAGTTGGTCGGAAATAGTTAGGCTATCTAATGTTAAAGGTATGACCAAGTGCTTGTAAAAGTTTATAAATTACAATTTTAAATAAATAAATTATTGTAATGCTTTTTTTACTTCTGTAGGTTTCCATGGCCTGAAAGACAGTCTCATGGAGAATGCTACAGCCTGGAAAGAAGTATACGATTCGAAAAAACCCCAAGACTTTGTTTTCCCCCAACCATGGGATAAGCTTTCTGACCTAGAAAGATTAGCGGTTCTTCGAAGTCTTCGATTAGACAAGTTAATCCCTGCAGTTCAAAAATTTGTGGTGTGTAATTTGGGGAAGGAATTCATAGAGCCCCCACCATTTGACTTATCTTCCTCTTACGATGATTCGTCTCCGGGAACACCTCTCATATTTATTTTATCGTCTGGCTCCGAACCAATGGCCGAATTAAGGAAGTTCGCTCGTGAGCGTGGTTTTTCCGGTGCTCAGATGGTCTCCATATCAATGGGCCAAGGACAAGGGCCGATTGCATTGCGAATGATTGAAGAGGCCCTGATCGAAGGTGGATGGGTTGTTCTCCAGAACTGCCACCTGGCGACAAGTTGGATGCCCACTTTGGAAATGATATGCCAAGACATGATTACATCAGAGAAGACAAACCGGGATTTTCGGCTTTGGCTCACTTCCTACCCTTCCTTGGACTTCCCCACGACCGTCTTGCAAACGGGCATAAAATTAACAAATGAGGCTCCACAAGGGCTGAGGGCAAATTTGATGAGAAGTTATCTCAGCGTCCCTGTCTCAGAGTCTTCTTTCTATAATTCGGTTAAAAATGATCATGCTTACAGCTGGCACCGGATGGTATTTGGATTGTGTTTCTTCCATGCGTTAGTTCAGGAGAGGAGAAAGTTTGGCCCGCTGGGATGGAACATTCCTTATGAATTTAACGAATCTGATTTAAAAATCAGCTTACTCCAGCTCCAGATGTTCCTCCAAGATTACACCACCATCCCATTAGATGCTCTCACCTACTTGACGGGCGAGTGTAATTATGGGGGTCGGGTGACTGATGACAAGGACAGGCGACTTATGATGTCTCTGTTGTCAACTTTCTACTCGAAAGAGATACTTGAGCAGCAAGAGTAATTTTGCATAAATGGAAACTAATTATTACAATGATTTTCTTATTTATAAGATCTCTCTCTTTTTGTTAAATTTTTAAGTATTTGTGTTTTGTCAACATTTAGCTATCTTCTGTCGCCCAGTGGTAAATACTATGTACCTGAAAATGCCTCGTATCAATCCTGTCTCCAATATATACGCAAGCTACCACTGAACCCAAACCCTGAAGTATTCGGTCTACATTTTAATGCAAACATTACCAAAGGAAATCAAGAAACTATGCAGGTAAATAATTATCCAAGATTTAGAAAAAGTTCCATGGAAATTTAAGATTACAACTTCAGTGAATTTTAATTAACAATTACAATTATTTTATACTTAAAGCTACTAACCCGAGCCATGCTCACTCAAACTAATCTACATTCATCGAATGAAAATGGTGGGACTTCCTCAGCACAAATAATTGACATTGCGAAAGACATTCTAACTAAGCTTCCGAAGCAGTTCGATATAGAAACCATCGAACAATCCTTTCCATTGGATTATATGAACTCTATGAACACCGTTCTTCGTCAAGAATTGATACGCTTCAACAGATTAATAAAAGTTGTACAAGTGTCGTTAAAAAATATACAGAAGGCCATTAAAGGATTTGTTGTCATGTCCCCAGAACTTGATGAAGTCTTCAGTAGCATGAGAGTAGGAAAGGTTCCTCAAGCCTGGGCTACCAAATCTTATCCATCTTTAAAACCACTTGGAAGCTATGTTTTAGACCTTTTAGCAAGGTATTGGCTTAATATTTTCAGTAATCAATAGATGTGTGAACATTGGACGAACGAGTAGTTCAGTGTATGAAAATCTCGTAATAATAATTATTCTTTTTAGACTGAACTTTTTCCAAACTTGGATTGATAAAGGCACTCCCGCTGTATTCTGGCTATCGGGATTCTATTTTACACAATCATTTCTGACGGGGGTGCTACAGAATTACGCCCGGAGATATAAAATTCCAATCGATCATTTAGGTTTTGAATTTGAAGTAACAAGTTATGAAAAAGGGGGTCATGTTTACCATCGGGACGAATCTTGTCAGCAAGTAATTACAGATATTTATTATACCAGTAACATTTATTTTTCTATCTATTTTAATTTCCTCCCTAAATCTATCAGTTCCATATCATAGAAAGTAATCCATTGTATACTTTTGTACTTTAGGATAACGTGATGGTGGATGTAAGTGGTCGATTTCTTACTAAAATCACATGTTGCTGTTTTTTCCATCGTATATACTATACACATACACTGCACTAATTATTTTTATTGCCGTACAGGGTCTATTTTTGGAAGGTGCTAGATGGGATCGTGAGTTGAAACTTCTGGCTGAGTCAAAACCAAATATACTCTATGATACCCTGCCAATTATTTTGTTTAAGCCAGGAGTTAAGGTATTTTGAATAATTCGCAGGCTAGTTATTTTTACGATTGTACAATTAACTGTTTGTTTAACATGTGTATGTTTCCATCCATAACGTAGACAAAGTTTATTCCAACACTAAGTTACGATTCCCCGGTTTATAAGACAAGTGCACGGCAAGGAACTCTTTCAACAACGGGACACTCAACAAATTTTGTTCTTTACCTCCAACTAAGCACTTCTCTACCTCCGAAACACTGGATTAACAGAGGAGCTGCGTGTTTGTGTCAGCTAGACGACTGAAGACTACACAACTACACACTGTTTAGTGATATTGTTATTTTCGATTATATTGTTTTGTTAGTGATTATTCGCACAAAGTTGTTTGAAACATAAGTGTACAAACAAAGCTGAATGACAGTTCACATGAATTGATGTTTTCGAGCAAATAAAGTTTACTAAAAGTTGTCAAGATCTCATTAGCAATATAACAATTGAATATACGATCGTCAAGTCACAATATTTAAAAAAATTTGTACGAAGTAAACCAGAAAAATATAAGAGAGAAATTTGTTTTACAAGATTGATCACGTATTATTATATCCTAATCGGGCCAACTAAGAATGAAGGGAGCACATCACAGAGGATTAGAATAATCGCTGGTGAATGAATAATTCACGGTAGATCCACTTTTACGTTCACATAATGTTCTAAATTCACATGAGATTTTCTACAATCACTGGCACAAAAAGGGATTAGCAATTCGAATTGGACCTTCAGATTTTTAAAGCTCATCCATCAATTTCTCAAACTCGTTTTTGGTATATGTATGGGTAAACTTTTGACCTTGACGTAGATAAATGATTTCTCCAGTGTCACTGTCGGCACTATTGAATTCAACGATTTTGTCTGCCAAGCACGGAATTAAAGCTTTCCATTCGTCGTTTTTAGCAACCTGTGTGCTATTCAGCTCTAAAATCGTACTACCAAGTGGAAGAAGACGATTTCGAAGATGCTTGATGATATCTGATGTAGCATCAGAATTCTTCAGAATCAGAATCAATTTAGTCCCTTCTGAAAACGCTTGGTATGCTGATGTCATCAAGGGGAGTGACATAGGAACTTTTGCTAAACGGTCGCCAAATTGCAGAAATATCCTCTTCGCGTTTTGTTCGTACTCACTGTTGTCAGTAAGTGAGTAAAGACGGATGAGATTCACTGCTGAAATCGAATTTGAGGACGGCTCTGCACCATCGTCGTCTATTGTTCCAAAAGTTCAATAAGTTACTACCAATAGCAAAACATGTATGAAAAACAAAAACAAGAATATATATTTAATTTACCATCTTTAAATCTCACTATCACGTGAGGACTTAGTCGACTGTTAAAATAACCTCCAGTTTCTGTGTCCAAGAATATTTCGTCTTGCTTCTGTTGCAACTGTAAATGAATAGCACACACAATATTAAGTTCATTTCCTTCAAAGGCAAACATTTTTCATTATTAATAAGTATGTATAGCATACCTGAATAGCTTTCTGAAGATACTGAACATCTCCAGTAGCATCAAAAAGATCTAGATTTGCGTTGACAAGGTTGGCAAAATCATCAACACAAGCTAAGATAGGATTTTCCAGGAGAACAATAGAACTTGAATTGCTTTCTCCGTCCCTGTAGCATGCCCGGTAAAGATCACCACTTTCAGTGACCAAGTATTTGTTTACAAAACTCATTGCCTTGACTGCTCTATTTATATAAGACGAGTTCGTTAAGGCTGCTCCGGCTCGAGCAAAAGCGCTGATCATTAATCCTAAGAATATATATATAAAACGTTGTCATTTAAAAAATATGTGGCACCTCATCCATTACTACTACATAAAATACTCGTAGAGTCTAACCATTCCACGAAGCAATTATTTTAGTATCCAACCCAGGTCTTGGTCTTGTTTTGTTGCGATGTTCAAAAAGAAGTGATTTTGCGTCCGCACAGGCACTCTGAACGTCTTCATTGCTGATACCAAAGTGTTTTGCAGTTTCTTCGACAGTGTGAGCGATAAATAATACATTCTTCCCTTTAAGTTCTTCATGTGGATCCTAAACATTCAATCAGAGTAATTATACAACGCTTTCACACACCCTATACACTAAATATAATAATTAGATGTATCCAAATACCTGTCGTGGGTCAACATTTCCGACGTCTCTTACTCCAAATCTCCATTCGAATATGTCAGATACTTTCTTATCATTAACTTTTGCGTCCCCTATGACGGTATCAATTTCAGATTTCGTCCAAGCGTAAAAGGCTCCCTCAGCCTTATGACTTCCACCTTCAGCAGGGTACGAATCGGCATCTTCGGCGCTGTAAAACCCACCCTCCTAAATAACGCAGTTAGTGTCAATAAGGAGCCAAATTAAAAGTACAGTACAGCAAAAAAGTTAAATGTTTCGTACGTCATGAGTCATATCCCGACTGACATACTCTAATATGTCATCCACAATCCGGGAGAAAAATGAATCGTTGGTCAGAACGAATGCATTTGTATACGTTACTGCAAGCTGGGCATTGTCATACAGCATCTTTTCAAAATGAGGAACGTGCCATTTTTTATCCGTGGAGTAACGGCAAAAACCCTAGTAGGTCACCAAAAATATGTTTAGCCGTTGGAAAATAAATATCGAGTTGTAATTGTATCAATAACAATAATAACTTAGCACAACATAATTATTTAAAAATTACTTTTCCGACATGATCATGTATTCCACCTTGAGACATTTTCCTCAAAGTTTTATCCGCCATTTGTAATGATTCAGTATTTGTTGGATTCGCTTTTCTGTGATATAGTAGAAAATTAATATTGACTGGCTGCGGAAACTTGGGATGATCTGAAAATCCACCAAATGCCGGTTCGTAGGAGCGCCCTAGCTGTTGCAGGCATTTTTTGGATATTTCTGATGACTCTAATAACTTGTCCGTGACTGGCAACATTGCCGTTCTATGAAGGACTTCAAGGATTTTATCCGCAGACTTCACAAATTTCTGACTATTCTCTTCCCACTGAAATATAAATTGCCACTCGTTAAGCTCACAACAATAATAATACCAACGACCATTCTTGATTACCAATCCCAATTCTAATTAACCTGCTTGCATAATAAATAAATAAGAAACAAATTCAAGAATGAACAACAGTTCCAACTCACCTGTTCAGCAATTGTCATCAATAATGATCTGAATCCCGGCCGTCCGAAAGAATCCATGGGTGGATAGTAAGTTCCGCCATAAAAAGGTTTCAATTCTGGAGTCATCCAGACACTCATCGGCCACCCACCCGACCCCGACACCGCTTGCACGAATGTCATGTAAATCCGATCGATGTCTGGTCTTTCTTCCCGGTCCATTTTGACATTCACAAAATATCTATTCATCACTTCCGCCACGTAATCGTTCTCAAAGGATTCCCTCTCCATGACATGACACCAGTGACAAGTCGAGTATCCCACGGATAGAAAGATTGGCACCTTCCTCTCCCGGGCCAGCGCGAATGCTTCCTCTCCCCAACTGTACCTGATGACATTTAAAGAATTTCACGTTAAATCAATTATTGAACTCCATCAATCGTCTGACCAATCATCTATCATTATTATTCTTTTTAAATTAGACTTAATTTAATAAAAAAGTATGAATGTCAATCTTAAGATTCAAATCGCCCAAACTACTATAACCCTACTACGACATGCAAGGTATAGTATGTATAATTAAAAAACGAGCAAATTTGTAAATAAAAAAATATTGTTACCATTTCACTGGATTATTCTTATGTTGGAGCAAGTAAGGTGATTTCTCCAATTTTAATTGATTCCTACCTTCTTGGGCTTGAGAAGTAGCCGGAGTCGAAGATGAAGCACCTTCTTCTTGGTTATCACTCATCTTTGCTAATCCTTTGACTCCACTTCTGCCAAAATCAAAATGACTTCTTGTTCTACTATTTAGTATTAGTTGGGATTCTAAAAATATTCGACATCCAAATCTGTTTGTGATTAAATTCCGCCCAAAAGAAACCATTGCATGTGGGATGATGTTGCCGCAATGGGAAAAACAACTGGATTAGAATATTATGAAATACTCTTTGACTCTTCCTCTGCTTATTCTCTTGCGTAATATTTGAAGATTTGAACTTGAAACCTCCGTCGTAGTGTTGAAGATGCGGAGCAGCATTTAGATTAAACCTTCACAATAGCAAGGCAACATCTTTCTTTTTTGTATTGCAAAAAAGCACTTGACATTTTTCACCGGTCATGGCTGATCATCTGTCACATCTTCATTTGCATCTACTGTCTTTGTTCTCCTGAAAAAAGAATCCCGAAAATAAAATTAGCAGGCTTTTCTCTTCTTCCTGGTCCCGATCTTCGGTGTTTCTATATAGCAATTTAGCATATGCGTTCATATTCCGAATGTTCTTATAGCAAACGCAAGAGTGTACATTTATACTTATTTATTTTTTCTGTAAGTCTAAAATCTAAAAAAAACTTTTTTTCTTTAGCTTCTGCAGTATATAAGTATCTACCTGTAAGTATATACTACAGGTGCTTTGTATTATAATAATAGTATTATAGTTTATACCATACCCATTATTATTTGTTTGTTCAACTTCAATTTCAATGCTCGTCTTATTATTATGATGACTTTCAAACATATTCGCTTATATCATGTACATACATAAACGTTTCTTTTGTAAACGTTTTTATTTGCACGGCATAAACGGCAAGCATGTGTACTTTCTATTTACTTTGTATTTTGAGTTTTGTCTAATTATAGTTGAGTCAGATTTACCGGGACGGATATTTTATTGTACAATCATGTATTTTTCTGCCGACGTGTAATATATTATACAGGGGATTAAAAACAGGTAAATGTAGGTAATTTTGTTTGTCGGCTGTTGGAGTAATATATTAGTTTTAGCCATTTCTGGAAAATTGGTCTGTTTATTTCCTTTCGTAATATTGCATAAGTAGATATGCATGAACAAATACACAATGAAGTATAGACGCATCGTTTCTTTAAATAAATAGATTTATTAATAAAATAATTTTCAATGTGGTATATTTAGATGGGAGGAAAGCACAGATGTTAATTAATGAAAATAACAGAAGTTGACACTATCAAGAAAAGCATTAATTTTATTTTAACAAACTTTATTATCTTTTACCGGAATCAGAATCCATAAACGTTCAATTGTTTTTCAGTTTTGAGGCTTCTAAAAAAAACAATAAATAAGATGATTAAACATTTCAATATTTACGAATATCCAGTATACACGATACCTGTGATTACATAACCTATTTCATGGGAAAAAGTATGTGTACATATAGTATATAGGTACTCTTCGATCTTCCTTTGTTTATCTAATCGAGTATAGATTTTAATATAAAAATCAATTTGGCCCAATAGAATCAATAAACGCTTGGAGTGCAGTTCTGGCGAATGACCCGAAGTTTATATTAAATATCTGTAGATACCTGTAATAATATAGTTCTTGTTGATTTTTATGCGCATGTAATAACGTAGTGATATAAGTATGTACATGTATAATTATATCTGTATGTAGGCTTACAGATAGTGTATAGTAATTTTCTGCATAGAAACGTTGAATTTGGCGACAGCAATGGCAGATGCTCTCTAATAAAAAAAAGTTGGCTAAAATAATATTCTGTAATCACACCCACAACATAATTTACATACCTGTAGATACATAAGCTTGTTGAAATCGTATAGTTATAGTAGATGCTTGTACAAAATACTTATATAAGTATACTTAAATGACTTGCTTATCAGTCAATAAATTTTGTGTTTGCATCAGAAATGTTGCTGATATTAGCGTCTACATATAATAATATAACCAAACTGATTGTGACACACACATGTGAAACACTCGCAATTAAACATCAATATTTTAACCCCAGAAGTACAAAATCATGTTCATGGAGTGAAATAATTATTTGCTCACATCGTTCCACGATCAACTTTATCTAAAACTCTTTGTTATTTTGCACATTCGATGTAGACTATAGGTTGAACGCCTATATATATACAAGCTATCAAATTTCTACCGGATGGTGTTTCACCCTTTGAGCTCTCGGTGTATGAAAGATGAAATCATGAGCATTATATATACCTTTCCTTATCTATATAGATATAACGGCTTTAACAGCGTAATTTTTGCTTAGGCACGATTATTATTATCTACGGAATAACATGTTTAAATTGTTCATATTGAAGTCCCTCACGTAGACCAGGCAATAAATATTGTAGTTCGTTACATCATTTATAGAGCGCTAGTAACAATAAATTCAGTGAAAAATCTATACAAAAGTTTCAAACTATAAAGTTTTATACTGTAGATCCTTTCATAGGGAGTAAATTAAAATGGGGAAAATAAGAAAAAACATTACTGGTTTGAGATTTCTTCTAATTTTATCCATAACAATCTTGTCAACTGTACATGCAGAAGGTGAGAATGCAGAAGTTAAAACAGATGACGGAGTCATTCCATCCTCAGAAGAATTCGACGTTCCCATCAGTCTCCATGGGGACCTTAAGGTGAACTTCGGAGCTTTAAAAGTGGATCCAAATTCAGAAGAAAGTTCTTGGGAATCCCACTTTGCAGAGGAACCAGCCTTTTACTCCGACGAAATCCCTCTCAATGATGACTACAGTCACGAGGATTATTACCCAGGAGATGACAAAACAAGGAAATCAGCTAAGCACTCTGAAATGGACGGTGATTCATACGAAGTCCATGAGGTGGAAGATTCAGAGGAAATATTTTCTAACAAAGTGAATAATAAAACAGTTAACCCAAGTCAAATAGTAGATGTTGCCCCAGCTCTCAACTTAACTGCAGCGAAACCCTTAAATCCAGAAAATGTAGACATTGCACCAGCTCTCAACTTAACTCCAGCCATACCCGTGAATCCTGAAAATGTAGACATTGCACCAGCTCTCAACTTAACACCAGCCATACCCGTAAATCCTGAAAATGTAGACATTGCACCAGCCCTGCCCTTAACCATGGCAAAATCCGTCGATCCTGAAAATGAAGATGTCGCTCCGAGACTAAACTTGCTTCCTGCGGATCCAGCTACTTCTCAGATCATTCCAGATGACGTCGTTAGTGATGAAGACATCAATGATGAGGTCGCAACTGACCAAAAGAAAGAATCAGCTCCGGCTTCAAGTGCAGATCAAAAGCCCTCTGTGATCGAAACTGCGGAAGCAGCAGTTGAACAAGAGTCAAAAGAATTGAATAAACTGGAGAGGGAATTGGAACGGTGGACTAATCCGAGATATTCAGAAGCAGCTAAAAAGTAATTTCTAATATTACAATAATAATAATCATTCCCCGCCCCCCCCCCCCCGGAATTTTTCTAAACTTTTTTGTTATTTACACAGCCATCGCGTCTTGCTGACGAGTATCATCATTGGCTTCTTTGCCCTGTCTATTGCAACGGTCCTATTTACTTTCTACCGTGGATTCATGGTTTTCACTCAAATTATGAGGAGGCGTTCTGGTGGTATGTGCATTAGTACAACATAATAATTCTATTCCATAATGGAAATAATATATTGATGTATTTCACAAATAAATATTTTTTCTAGGACGATACAGCAGAATGGAAGAGGAGCCGGAACAACCAACACTTTTTCAGCAAAAAGTATAATGTTATACCGGCTGGATATTTACAGTAATTGTAAATATCTATAATATATAATTATTATATTTCAAGGGATAAAAAAGCGACTTTGTGATCTTCCCAATTTTTACATTCCACATTCATAGTTCATAATATTGTTAGCCAACCCACAAAATAGCTACAACACTGTCATGAATATACGTGTAGATTAAAAATATTATCAATAATTTTATTATTAGTCTTGGGAATAATTGTTTTTGAATTTAATCGGTTTAAAGTATACACAGTTTATTTGCTCGTTCGTTTATAATTCACACTAGTCCGTGCAATCATTTCTTTATTCATGAACTCTCTAAAGACATCAACTTCGGGGGAATTTAATTCCAATGGATGAGTGGATTGTTCAGAAATTAAAGTCATAAAACAATTGCAATATAGACACAACTCCATAGAGTTCAATGCGAGTCATTCATGCGTAATCCTTGCATAAGTAAACTATTAATCGATGTCGATCAATAAAATAAAGGTTTGGTTATAGTCATATCATGAATTAATTAAGCCCTGCCGGCTTATTGAATTGAACCAAATGCTCTTCTTAGAGTCATTTAGTATAGTGTCAATATTCTTGCAGTGCTCGTCCAATCTGGAATATTTTGTTACAGCAGCGTTTTCATTGCTTCGAAAAATATCAAACCTTCCTAAAATATAATGGATTATAGTGTTAAATAAAGTGATATTACTGTATGTATTACATTTACACTTATATACTAACATTCATACCGACAGTTTTCTATTTGATTGTGAACAAGTTAATGTTGTATATATAAATATAGTTTTAAACGTTCAAGGTACTAATGTAAAAACTTTATTCCTCAATGAATCCGTCAGAAAAAGTTATTTCAAACCTAATTCGCACAAAAATTCTAAATAAATAAATATTTTGAACATGGAATTGGTGTCAAGAAGTATGTTGTTTTATTGACAATTAGCCATTGTGATTGAAAAAATATTGTGAAGAACTCAACAAATGTAATTCTGCATTGATTCTAATCTACTGTAATGTATGTACTCCATATGTAGTCCATACATTTCCATTGAATTACACTGCTTTTGCTGTTACATCCTCGATAAGACCTCAAGGCAAATCTCAAGGTAAAACATCATAGATTGTGTGAGACTGTGGGATGAGCTTTAAATGTTTTACGCATCTAATATCAGTATTTGCATTTAAGGTACATACCTTCTAATTACTCGATCTTCAATGCTTAACTAGAAAACGGTATCAAATGTACTTATAGATTCTTTAAGGAGTATGCATTTTCACCTCTTCTCCCGTTAAATAATATACTGATGTAAAGTTACGTAATACATCAAAATTCGTCCAAATGCGTGAATAATTTAATGAACAGTAATAGTTGTTAACGCATAATACACGGTAACATGTAGGTACGTAATGTAATAAGCTGAAATCACTATTACTAGAGAAACAAGCTAGTAGAATTACCTATGTTAAATGCGTATATAAACCTAGCAGCATTGATTGTATATTATGGTAGAGATCAACATGAGAGCATACTGCAAGGTATGTATGTACGTCCTTAACTTAATTCGCATATTTGTGGAAGGTCATAACTTAAATAATGTATGTTTGTAATAACTCGTGTAGAGTTCTCATCCTTTACTGTATGCCAGGACGCTGCTAGTTTCTGATGTGAATATTCGTGCTTAAATGTTCATTATAAGCACGTCAATATAATCAAAGCCATTATTATCAAAACGCCTTTCTATAGTCCTTTATAAAATTATAAAAAGTGACCTCTGGCATTCAGGTTATATTTTCTAAAATGATGTACTATAGCTTTTCCTCTTGCTTGCCTATTGTATCAATTCAGCCAGTGATTAATGATTATATAGTTGATAATAATATTCAGGCAAAGTATGAATCGCAGTAATAATTTCGTTTTTTGTCTCTCACAGTATAGTCGGTAATTCACTTAACTGTAGTTGAGCTTTGCATTTACAGTGTGAATACAGGATTAATTTGAGTAACAAGTTAAATGTAATGCTCTAACAATCTGTATTTCTCAGGTGTCACCGCGTGATGATCAACCACGTGAAATAACAATATATTGAGTTCATCAGGGGAAATTTGGGAAAAACGGACGTGAGAAGATAAAAACATGAAGAGCCGACGGGTGCCAATTGTGATAGTATTAGTTGTAATTGTGGCATATTTAGTGAACAAATTTTTATTCCAACATAATAAAAGAGAAACTCCTGTAATTGAAACCAAGGCAGGATTATTAAAGGGATTATTTGGGTCTGTGTCTCGTGATGGGCGAAAGTATTATGAATTCTTAGGCATTCCTTATGCCAAACCGCCGGTAGGGGAACTTCGGTATGAGGTAAGTCTTAAACTTATTTTGTATAAATAGAATAAATAAATCAAGAATTCAAATTTGAAATCTGTAAGTAACAAGTTTGCGGAAATATTTCCAAATAATTAAGAAAATAAATATTTAAGAAACTTTTCGATATTTGTAGCCCCCGCAAAAGGCCGACAAATGGGAAGGAATTTTGGACGCGAGTGCTTATGGAAACAAATGTCCTCAATTAGACATGCTATTTCAACGACCTGATGGAGATGAAAATTGTTTATTTTTGAACGTTTACACTCCCAGGGTATTATTATAATCATTTATATTTTTAAATGCTTCCTTGGAAATAAATAGTATGTAAGCAGTATTGGTAATAGAATATTATTTAAGTATGTATTAATTGCAGCTGCCATCAGCGGAACATAAAAAGCCACTAGCTGTCATGGTATTCTTTCATGGTGGAATTTACTTTTTCGGATCCGGATCTACTTATCGGGCTGACTATCTCATGGATGAGGATGTTATCCTTGTAACAGTTAATTACCGACTATCTTCCTTTGGTTTGTAAACAATAATAATTATTGTATAAATAATAATTATTGATTTTATAAATCTTGCTTAGAGGTCATTAATGTGAAAATGAATTTAAACGGATGTACCTAACGATAGTAATTGAAATACTTATTTTCAGGATTTCTGAACACGGGCGATGGCGTTGTTTCGGGTAATATGGGTCTAAAGGATCAATCCATGGCATTGAGATGGGTGAAAGAAAATATTCAGTATTTAGGAGGTGATCCGAATCAAGTCACTATTTTTGGACAGAGTGCTGGTACGATATAAAATAAGATCATAATAATTCTTTTGACATAACAAAATTTTTGAGTATTGTGGAAAATTTTTGTGAATGAGAAAATTATAAACTTCAGTGTTTATATCTTCGTGTTCTCTTTTAGGAGCGGCCAGTGTTCATTTTCATGTTATCTCTCCCATGTCAAAAGGTAAGATCAAATACAAAAAGTATGCGTGGCAAAATCGCATGGTAATCTAATGTGAGACTTCAGTATAATAGTAATAACCGTTTCATAGAAAATTATTTTACACGCATTTAAATGTATTCGTGTGTAGGACTGTTTCAAAAAGCAATATCTCAGAGTGGTACAGCTTTAAGTCCATGGACAATATGGAGTGAACCAGGAGCTCAAGCCAAGCGTTTCGCAGCCAAATTTAATTGTCCAACAGACGATTCCAAGGAGATGATTGCCTGCATGAAGAAGTTGTCAATGCACGAGCTTATGACTGCTCACCAAGAAATACTGGTACGAAACCTTTCATTTTAGTTCAAAGTAACACGAGAGCTATGTATTTACTTGCTGGGAAAATATTAAAATAAATTCCAACTATGTTGATTTTGTCTGGCATAGCGGCTGAGTTATGGTGTCAGTGCAGTAATTTAATATTCACAAAATATAATAATAATTGTATCTGTTAATTTATTGTTAAGTAAATGATCATATCTTTATTCATACAGGTTACTTTCCGAGATTTGATAACAATATTCTTACCCACCGTTGATTCGGGAAAAGTTGGTCCTGACACTTTCCTGCCCAAGCATCCTAGGGAAATGCTAAAAGCCGGAAATTTCAATAAAGTTTCATGGCTTGCTGGTGCAAATGCTCAAGATGGTCTTTTGATTTCTGGAGGTTTGAACAAACAATGTACATACTTACATATAGATAGCGCAAAATTTTGTAGAGACAGTTTTATAAAATGTTACGAAACCTTTACAACTTGATAGCTCTGGTGAGAAATAAAACTGTGGGAGACACCGTTTTTAATTCCTTTGCTGAGATGTCCTCCCTAGTATTGTATATGAAACCAAACAAGGATGTGTCGAAGATACAAGACTACTACATGAAAACACCGCCGAATCTTGAGGATATGGAATCATTTAATAAAGTTTCAGATATGTTCACTGATCGATACTACTTCAATGGAATTCACGAGGCTGCAGTTTTGCAATCTTCAAAAGCCCCTGTGTATCTCTACCATTACAGTTACAAGGGCGATTTCCGACCTGGCAACCTGCTCATTGCCATCCAAAAAAAATATCCAGTTGTTTTAGAATTTCTGGTTTTCGTGACTAAGAAAATTGTCTGTGAGTTTATACTCGGATACGACCAGCCATTTTATGGTATGCCATATAATATATTTGTATAGCTATGCAAAGGAAAATTATCCCAGAGTGAAATACAACAACCATGTAATTACGTAAATATTTCAGGTGTTGGCCATATTGATGAACTGGCTTTACTATTCCACATGCCTTGGCTGACAAATGTTAAACCACATCACAAGGATTACAAAATGTCCAAAGCCATGGTTAAGCTATGGACATCTTTTGCACAAAATAAGTATGTATATCTTACATTTTCTTTAATTTTATACTTAATTAGGCATTATAATTATTCAGCTACTCCTATATTGTATGCATCTTATAAAACTACTTATAATATACTGACATTTATTTTGGCAAAAGGGTGTCATCAAGTTTTGTTGACATACTTTCTTTCCGTTTGATTTCAGGAAATCGTTGGAGTTTCTTAATGTCTCTTTCAACCCACTGAACCCCAAAGATGCATCAGTAAAGTACCTGAACATTAATACAACTCCCTCTATCCTGGATGATCCTTTTGCCGAGAGATACAAACTCTGGGAGTCTGTAAATGCCTCACCAAACATGTGATAGTATATAAACATATAAGTTTGTTGTACATACATTTTACAAATGTCACAAAGGTTATTGCTGTTGATATTAATTATAAACAACATATAGAAGCTAAAATGAATACTCCTCCTCAGACTAGGAAATAAATACTTAAGTAAGTGTATGTATACGAATTGGATGTAAACATGCATGACATTTAAAATTCGCCAGCTGAGCTGATGACAATATGCCAACAGCACAAATATTCTGTTATAGCGAGATCCGAACTATTTACATACTAATGTTGAAACATTCGTCTAGGAGAAAACGCCATGACACGTTAAATATGGAAGCTGTATAGGAGCTCTAGCCATTCAATGTATTTTATAGAAAAGTCTTTAATCGACTCAAACACAAACGCGCTTTAATTGTTAGTATGTACAGTCTTTGTTCAGTTCGGCAATGGCTCTATTTTGGTACTGGTCTTATCTTCACATGAGCATGCTCATGTCATAATATGATACAAGATGAAGATAGTGTCTTCATTGTAATTACATTTACCCCACCTTAATGATACTCTTCATGTTGTAGCGTTATTAATCTTAAACATCATCAACATAAAAGATTTAGTATAGGTTGGCTATGCTAACCCAAAGATGGTGCACTTAATGTTCGTTCGAGGTTTAGAGAGTAACGCTACCTTCGTAGGTTTTAGATTCTGTTGGAATATGTTGTGTATGTATAATGCATGTAATATGAGTAGTAAATATTAAATACTCTGGAAGTGTTAAAAATGTTATTAACCTTAATTATAAGGTACTATTACTTATCGTGAACTAAACTAACATGACTTACAAGCTTCACCGCAATGACAAAGTGACAGCAAGCCGCCCATTCATGAGCGATTCGAAGATGGTCAACCAGTATTAAAGTCAATATAGCTAGACACATTCACTATCTACCACACATCTGGATGTGTAAGCCTACCTGTATAGTAATTAGCCCGTAAAACTGAACCATGTACTGTCATTTAATTTTAACGCCTTGCCGCTATGCTCCTTTATAATATTAATCTTTTTGATTCCTATAATAAACTTGTTGAAAGTTGACTTGATGAAAATAAACCATTGTATGGCACTTACTATACCTTATAAATATATTTACTTACCAACAAATAAAGCTTTGAAGTATTTGAATAAATTTAAGTGACTATTGTAGGCGAGATAATCAATCTTCTTCTTAATTCACACTTTCCACATTGTAGTATAGTAACACATTAATGTTGTTCAGTACAATCATACATAAATCTCCAAGCAATTCAAATAACTGTCCATTTTAAGATATAAATATAAATATAGTATCCATATATAAGTCTGACCAAACTTTCAAGTTTAATAATCATGTTCTTGTTGTTGCATTTATGAAAGTTTTTCAAGCAAAAAGCGTCGGGATGTCTTGGTATGTATATACATACGCAAAAAGTTGTGCACACATTCGTTGAACTAATGTTCACTGAGGCAAACTTAAACCCAGCCATCCCTTCCTGCGTTTTTAACTGCAGCCTAATAAATGGCATATATGCACCCTGAATAAGTTTTTTTTTGTGGTAAACACGTTTATGGTGCATATCAGAAAATGTTTAAGAAAATAGTTTTTCCTTATTATATTTTCCATTATATGAGTGGACGAAAGAGGAAATTTTGGGTTTAACGTTTTAAGGATGACGAATAGCCGCAAGCAAGCTTTATAGTATAAACAATGACCTTAACTTTTCTTCTCCTTGAGATTGAGAGTCAGTAAAGCGAGCGGGATTCATACGAATATTATTTCTGTGACTAAACTCATCATCACAACATTACTATTCCTACCGCTCCTTCTAAAATTTAATTTGATTGCCTAATATTACGGTCTTATTTATCGTGTTACACATGTAAAATTAGGTATAAATGCCAGCAAAGCACGGGGAACTTCTTCTGTGTACTACTTCCAACCCTAAATACTGTAGAGCTTGTCTTATTACAATGGTAAAGACGCTCGTTGTGGTTTCAGTTGTGATTGCAATAGCTGCAATTGTGTGTTATGTGATATTTGCCTCCAAACTTGTGAGATCGTCTGTGATAGAAATAGCGGGTGGAAAGCTTCGCGGTTTTGTGGACACTTCAAGAGGAGGCAAAGAATTTGAGTCGTTTATTGGGATTCCCTATGCTCAACCACCTGTTGCGGAGCTGCGGTTTGAGGTTTGAATTTTGTAACTAAAAATACTTTTATGAGATGTGAAAAATTCTACTGATAAATAATTTAAATATACCAACTATTATTATGATGCTCTTCCTATAGCCTCCAAAACCCGCTTTGAATTGGAGCAATGTCAGAGATGCCATCAAGTTCGGTCCGATGTGTACACAAGTTGACAACTTTTACTGGAAAGTGGTGGGAGAGGAGGATTGCCTGTACATTAACATCTACAGACCGGTGGATGTCGGGGCGAAGTTTCTACCAGTGATGGTGTACTTTCATGGCGGATATTTTATGACAGGAAGCGGCCAGAATCATTTTCCACACTACTTTATGGATGAAGACATTATTTTTGTTACCTTCAATTACCGTTTGGGGGCGCTAGGTATGTCGTAGTTAATGTTTCGAAGACCTTCATAATAATAACACATTCAAATATGAATAATTAAGTATATTTAATAAATTTAAATAATAAATTTTTATTTAATTTGTAATATGATAATAGATAATATTTTAATTATTATTCCTCAGGCTTCCTTAGCACTCAAGATGGTGTAATTCGAGGTAATAATGGTCTCAAAGATCAAACTATGGCTCTGCAATGGGTTCAAGATAACATTCGTAATTTTGGGGGCAATCCAGATATGGTGACAATATTTGGAGAAAGTGCTGGAGCCGCTGCGGTCCATTTTCATATGCTGTCACCAATGTCAAAAGGTACTTAAACTAACGATAAGATTAAGCTCGCAGTTACATTTTAAATTAATGTTGATTCTTAATCAAGTTTTAAACTGATGGACATGATGATGAATGCCTGGATTTGTCAATACATAGGGCTTTTCCGTAGAGCAATATCTCAAAGTGGAACTGCTATCAAACCTTGGTCAATGTCTATCAAGCCCAAGGAGCAAGCAATGAGACTTGGAAGCCGGCTGAACTGCCCCGAGGAGGATTCTCAATCTTTACTTACTTGTTTAAGGAATACCCGCGCAGATGACATAACTATATTACAGACAGAAACTATAGTAATATTAAAATCATCCCCATATATTTATTTTCGATTAGTTTGTTGATGAAATGCACTCATTTTTTATATTTTTACTATAGACTCCGCTTTTAAACCCTCTCCACATGTATGCAGCAACAGTAGAACCTCCAGGCTCTGGCAACGGCAAAGATATATTCCTGCCAGACCATCCATATATCATAATGTCTACTGGAAAGTTTCATAATGTGCCCTGGATCACTGGAACTAATCTGGATGAGGGTCTTTTGCTAACTGGAAGTAATAATAATTATGATTGATAATATCCATGTACTGGTAATATTATTTTATGTATGAAATATTCGTACGAGATAAGTTAATAGAATCAACTTTCTGTTCAACTAACCAAACTTTCCATTATTTTACAATTTTGCTAACTTTGTATGCATGGACATTTTCTTTTCTTACAAAGGAATTGCCCTGGACCCCGGTCTGTTAGCGCAATTAGAGTACAACTGGCAATCAGCGATACCAGAGTATCTTGTGTATCCACCTGAACACACAAACTTAACTAACAGCCTATTACAATTTTACTTCAAGAAACCTCCTCGTTCTAATGAAAAATTAAACTTCCGAGAGAACTTTTTGAACTTGACGGACTTAATTACAGATCGCCTGTACTTGGTTGCTAATAGAGAAGCAGTTGACCATCATTCGAAAAAGTCTCCAGTGTTTATTTATTATTATAAGCATCATGGAGAGTATTCTTTTACTGTATTCTTTGGGATTGACCCAAGTAATCTTTATTTAAAATTTGCATGGAAGTTTATTTCTGGATGGTATTATAAACTGTTTGGACTGCCGCGAACATGGCCAGGTAAATACTTTAAATTTATGTTCATACACATTATTCTGTTAGATATATTTTTGTTAGTAGTTGCAAGAATGTAAAAATAATCATGTGCTCTTTGGTTTTAATGCAGGTGTTTGCCATGGCGATGACCTGTTTGTCTTCTTCAAAGTCCCTTTCATGGTAGTCAGACCTGGTGATAGAGACTACGAATTCTCTAGATCTCTTATTAAGCTTTGGGTTCAGTTTGCGTATGACGAGTAAGTATGCTTTCGTTTGTGAGTTAATATTTTTTCTTTGTAAACAAACAGGCTAAATTATTATCTTTAAACTTTCAGGTATAACATGAGCTTTAATGGTATTCGTTGGGAACCTGTGCCACCCAATGGGTACGCAAAACTGAAATATCTCACGTTCGGGGATTCAACTGAGGATCATGGTATTAAAGAGGAAGAATTCACGGATCGCATAGACTTTTGGAAATCCATTAAAATGCCGTGGATCGTATAGTACTTGTTGTTTACCATTTAAGACTGTAGATGCTCAATAAGCAACGATTTTACTCACAGTATTGTATTATTTCATTAGTCAGCACAATTTGCTACCGAATAATGTATAGGCAGATATAGTTTACGTCTTTACCTGTGATGAATATACATATATGTATAAGTACGTATTTTGAATTTTTACACAAAGTATTTAACAGTTTTTAAACTCCCAGTCATTTTGGAAATCTTGCGGTAAAGTAAATATTAATAATTATTCTTATATTTTAACTGATTATAAATCAATTTTATATACTTACACTAGAAGCGAAATGTTGGAGTTCGAGTAACACTTTATTGCCACGTTCTACCATTTCATGTGTCTGAATTTATAAGCATAGAATCCAGACATGAAAACTAGTTGCTTGTGGAATTGCCGAAAACAGGTTTGATTTCAGCGAGGATCAAGCGCGATTTTTTTAAAGTACACACACTTTTATAATTTAAAGATCGTTGTGGCCTGATAAGTTACTGAACCTTATGGCGTTGGCGAAATCTGGACTACAGGTAGGACCAAATGGAGTTAAAAATATTTAAAACTCAGACGTTAAATTGTTTTGCTGATTCGAACGACATACATATAGTTATACCAATTCGAACATTAATTACGAACATCTTAGTTTACGCCCAATATAAATCTGAAATAACATGGAAGAAAAGCCAATGCAATACGGTACTAATGCAGTTAGTATTATAATATTTTAGGTAGTTTATACCTCTTGTAAAAAAGGTGATACATTTAAAAAATATTCCTCAAAAGCATATTTTTAATTTTTGAAAACACCATGCAATGTTTGTTAGGCGCAATCAAATTAAGTAAAAGGTAAAATACTAAGCAAGCGTTTGTTTAGTTAGCTATGCATACACCGTTCAGAATTGCATGTAACTATTAGACAGTTTGCGAAACTCACGTAAAAATATAATTAGTGCTAGCAAATAAAGCCATCGCCGTGACGGGGTTGGTTATTGCCGTCCTGTTTAATCAGAACTATTATTTTTAATAGTTCTAACGTTGTATACCCATGTAGCAAAAATCCGATGTGTATAAAGATCCTAACGTCAAATTACCGGTTGTATACGTGTCTATGTTGCACTTCATATGAAATCTTCAAAAAGTGATTAAATTAAAAAGGTTGGGCTGGTTAAAATGTTCTGGTCTTCTTATTATCATTGGTATTCGAGTTATGCCAATTTTCTCTTTCCATGAAAAATGAGTTTTTAAACATAATTTAAAAAAAATACAAAAAATGATAATCAGTTTAGTGTGATGTAAATGTTAATATGTTTAAATCTGAAAATTCTTATAGAGTTCGAATTTTATAAAACTGAGAAATCGCGTCTGGTTTTAAGCATTATATCTTGTGGAGATGCAAAGTTGACTAAATACATTTAAATCTATGCAAGATAGAGATATCCATAATCAATTCATTGCAAGATGGGACATGTCGTTTGCAATATAAACTGAGAATAGAGGAGAAATGCATTTGAAATTTCAACTGCAAAGCAATTGTAAATTAGTGGGATAACCACGTTACACTTAAAATGATGGTGGATGTTCTACTTTGCAGCACAGCGCGCATATAGTTACTTCTACAGAAGCAATTTTTATGAATTGTGAATACTAACCGTTATGATATGCTTAACATAGTATTTCTCATGCTTTAACAAATTGTGTTGTCCACAGCTACGACAATCTTGGTGATAATTTATAATTTTTTTGTCATATTTCGTGCACCCAATCACCCCTTGTAGGTAAATCAAATCATCATTCTTTTTAGATAAACCCCGCTCTCCCCATTTTAGATAACAGTTTTTTGATTGAGTTTGCTTCCAGCTTGTATCAATTAACTAGTAGTCTTGTGTAATTAGTAATTAATATTTAAAAAAAGGTCAACCAGAGGTCCAGTCGAGCCTTGGCTGCCATGGCCAATTGTAACATTAAATTTTATTTATGTATTCACTTTCAATAACATTTAATTCTAATTGACTTCTAAAAAACTTCATTAAATATCACATTTTTGTTAAACAGCAATGTATATATAACCAAAAAAGGTTATACTAATCTTTTAATTTTCTTAATTGGATGTCACAAGTAGCAAAAGAGCCGTCAAGACTACGCAGCCATCTGGGGATACATTGAGGTAGTATATATTATTGATATTTTAACTCAATTAGCAGAATATTAAAATGAATACCTTATACATTATTATGAATTAGGAGAGACCTTAGGTGTTGGGTCTCCAGAACAGTGTTCTGGAAACAAAAACCTGAATAGGCATATCAGGACTACCCATAACCAGTCGAAAGAAATTTTTGAGGAGCTGCAAAAAAGGATTCTGGACTTATGTAAGTCTGAAATTACTGATACTTGATACAACAAAGAGGATTTGGCGTAAAGAATTTTATATTTATTTATTAACAAACCTTAATATTTTACTTCCCAAGGGGAGAGGAAAATTGCCCCCGTCGCCCCCTTTCTTGGCTTCGCCACTGATAATTATTACACTTTAATGCTTCTGTTAAATAATGACCAGATAAACAAGCTATCGTTGAAGACACGACAATATGATGCTTTTGCTTGTGACGTTATTCGGAATTGGGTTCAGATTCAAATTTTAGTACTTTGTTAATATATAAGTGTTTCTTCTTCGTGTCCAAACATAGTTTTTTGAACAGTTTTTGTTTGAATATTTTTAATATTCTAAATATGTGATATAACACTTCTAGAAAGGTCTAATTTACTAATATACGCATAATTCGGATAAAACAAAAGTCTAAACAAAAACGAAACGAAATTTGGCGCACGCATAAAAACTTTGTGTGAAGGGTAGGATATTTTGATAAGAAGTAAACAGAATATACTATATGATGGAATGAAAGAACTTTCACATTTGCATTTCCGTGTGGTCACGTACCTCCGAAATATTTTACCTGTCACTTATAGAAATGGTTATAGGAAAAGCTTTATGCGACTAATTCGTTTTTTTGGCTTATTTTAATACGTTAGGATTAAAATGGGAAAGGAACACCTCGGCAATTGTAAAAGTATCCGAACTTGAGTATGAATACAAAATAAATACAAAATAAATACAAAATAAATACAAAATAAATACAAAATAAATACAAAATAAATACAAAATA
>JAQGAK010000510.1:0-70775 GCA_034696945.1 Lipothrix lubbocki | reverse complement strand
ATACAAAATTAATACAAAATTAATACAAAATTAATACAAAATTAATACAAAATTAATACAAAATTAATACAAAATAACGTTCGTTTGGCATGAAGGCTGTACCATTTAGTTAATATTGTGTTGCAGGTTGGGATGAGCATCCGATCGCAGGTTCATTGAGAGCCATCTTCATTTCTGGGTCATTCACAGGCGTCGTTGCTTATGCGGGGTACTCTGCAGCCATTGTTTCTACTCTATCTCTCCGAAGTGATCCTATAAAAAACACTGATGACTTAATCGCGAGCAAATTAAGTATTGGGATGCGGTATGGATTCTTGGACAACATTTTGACCAATGTAAGTTAGAAGGTGTAATAACAAACCAATTAAAATATTCAGCCTTAACCGTAAACTAGCTCTTGCCAGCTACTTCCAAGACTGTATTATTTGAATCTTGAGGCTAATTAATTATTGTTGTTCTTCCGCTCCAGAATGAAACCAACGATGTGATTACAAAAATTTATAATCGCTTGAGCAAGAAGCCGGAAGAAAGTCGCGTCAATGTTTCGACTGGATTCGAAGTAATGGAACGCAAACAGTACGCCTTTGTATGCATCCGAGATACATTTTATGATACGGTGTCACTAATCAGAGATGAGAAGCAAATCTGCGATATACGTGATCTTCAAATATTAAAACATGGTTTTCCGGCTGGACCACTTCTACCGAAGTCATCACCCTATAAGGAATTATTTCGCCTCGTGTAACACAAGAGTTCATTAAATAATTCATTAAGTGATAACGTCTTGTAATTTCCGAGTTCGCAGAACGGGATGAAAATGTAATAAGTATATTTATGATTTCCTTCAGGATAACGAAAATTCGGGAACGAGGCGTACTATGGCGTTTGAGAGATTACTATGCTTACACGCGTCGGTGCTTAGCAGCTGCTGATAACACGGGCTTGGCTTTGGGTCTCAACGATGTTTTCACAGCCTTTATGATTCTACTAGGAGGATATGTACTTAGTTCTGCATTCATGTTCATAGAGAAGCTCCTGTACGTTAATAAACTGACGTACATTCAGTGAGTTTGCTTTTTGCAGAAGCTAGAACGAACAGGCATCAAATGCTTTCCGGAACGGATAGTAATACAGAATTATATAAAAAAGGTGCACTCGGGGAGTAACAACATGTTAGATATGAAATTGATTTATTAAAAATCAATAAAATATATTTGATTTATTAGTCGCTGTGCAATGCAAAACTTGGACAAAGCTTTGTAAAGTTATGTTATGTATATAATATATATAGATTTCAAACAATCATGAACGTATAACGTAGTGAAATATGTGGGACACAGATAAGCATAAACAAGTTAGTATTCATTAGAATGTAATCTTAACTGTACCTGTACTTAAATTGATCTTGATAGATGAGAACTGTGGAAGCTCTGGATTTCAATTGGACAAAGCTTTATTAGCATGCGTTCATCGGAAGCTATTGTAATAACTTAAAAAGCTTTGCAAATAAATTAAAATAAATGCTCTGGCAGCATATTATAAATACATTATGCGTACACTTGTTGTAGTTACTGCAGATCATATTCAAAGGACTGAACATCATAATTCAGAAAATGTTCGAGGCATATAACTACAACGAGAAGTCCTTATTTGACAGTTTATAATGCTTTCCTGAATATTTACACACAAGAAACAATTTTCATAGTTAGAACCTATGTATATACTAATGTAATTATTATTAATTATTATGAACTATAACAACAATAAGTTTTATAAACAAAACATTGATAAATGCATACAAGTTTTAAAGTTAAATATTAACCTATACATTTTGCAACCCTTTTTGGCGTTAGTTCCATTTTTCAGTTTTTGTGCTCTTTGTCGGTGTGTATTCGTTACAACTTTGTAAAATAGCTTGCTTACTTATACATATACATTTTTAGTACTAAAACAAATGGATTTATACAAACAGGTTAAAATCGATCTGTTTAAAATATTTTTATACCCTTGCTGCTAAATTGTTTTTTGTTACCTTTGCTTGTAAAGGTCAGTCTGGTACATTTTACGTATGTTTTTTAATGTAATCTTAAATTATTATTATTATTATATTCACGTACATTGTTTCAGCTAACAAAATTCAGCGTTTCTTTTTAGTACCTAACACTTGTACACTGGTTAATTATTTTCTTTGTAAAGATAGGCATACAATTAGGCTCATGAGAAATATTTCTCAGTTCTAATTATGGCGATTGTATTTAAATACTTTCCTTAAAATGCCGCTATAGAGAAAAAGGACATATTTATCAAAACAACGATAACGTTTCTTCAAAAGTTACTGTGGCCGGATTCGCTGATTTATAGGAACAATTATTTAATTAAATTACAGTATTCCAATTTAGAAACAACGATTATAAATATTTTACATTAGCGATAAAATAAAGAAAAACAAAATAACAATAGTTAATAACCAAATACATCTTTTCACTCAAAACGAGCGCAGATAACTATTAATTGCTTTCTTTGTCGCGCCACAACACTCGAACTAACGAGACATCAAAATTTTGAGCTGTTAACCTATACAATGATTACTCTACGCAGAATCAATCAAGCATGCCGAACATCTTTTTAGAGTAGTCTATGATTCCTGCTTTATGTGATAATTCATTATGTCAAGAAAATATTTAACAGTATGCGTCATGTCCGCTTCCAACATAACTGTTGCGAAATTGCAGCTAACTCTAGTAGCCAATGGGTGAAAAAAATTGCTCTTGTAGCCATCACCTTGACCGGATCATTCGGTGTTTGTAAAGGACTTTGTGTTCGACTTGGATTATTAGTGTACCTGAAAAAATATGAGAGAATGAGCATATAATTATAGTCATTTATAATACTTAAATATAGGAATATATACTTTCATTCTTTTCAAATAAAACTCACATATATCCTTGCCCTCCAAGCGAATGCAGCGATTCCTGCGACTCTGGGAGAGACTGTTGGTGGAGACTAGTATTAGAGGTATTAGGATTTTTGAAACCAAGTAGAGAAAACCCCTTGGCAGCCATTTTAGCACCTGTTAACATTTTGTTTCTGAAATTATCAGTGACGGAACTTGTACTCGTACGAGAACTAACTGAGACCGTGTCATCAAAGTTAGATGTGTAAGAACTGGTTGAAGACGTAGAACTCTTTCGTTCTCTAGTCATGGACGTCCAAACTTCTTGAATCAATTGAGCATGACTATACAACGCTTGGTCAAACTCTGATTGAATTCGATTGAGCAAGGAGGCAAACGAAGGATAGGACGGTTGAATAATTAAAGCTGGATCCAAAAATAGTGAATTCACTAATGGTATTCTGCTGGCTGCGACCAACGAGAGTATCTCAGTTACTATGAGAATCACATCCGGATCCAACAAAGTCATATTGGCAAGATGTTGCAACAGAGAATCCAAAAAAGGACCAAAAGATGCTGCAGCGTCTAAACCCTTTCCATTGCTCATTAAAGAATATTGTTCATTATTAGTAGATGAATCAAACCCTGATCTAGCACCGGGAATTTCTTCAGTAGAAAGTACACCAAACTGTGAAGAGAGTTCATCGCTAGTAACGTTGACATGACGATTAACTTCACCACTGGCAAAACTGTCAAAAGATTGTTCCGAAAGGCCAATACTGCTTAAATCATCCACGCCTGTCTGATGTAAAGAAACAGTTGTAAACACTGTCTCCTCACTTGAATCATTTAGATCATCCGGATCAATCTTTTGCTTTGTCACAACCGCCGTCAACATATCGTTGGTTCTTTCAATTTTATTGATTAAAGAAATTTCTGATTCCAGTAAACTACTTGAATCACTTCCATGTGAATCTCCATCGCCATTTAAAAGAAGTGGAGCATTTTTTGGACTTGCTTCCGGTGTTTTAATATCATCCGTCCCATCATACTTCAATTTCCATCTGGGGTATATAGGATTTGTATTTGTACTTGTGGCTATATTATTTGCGAATGTTTCACCATCTTTGCTCGGAGACGAAGTGGGAGTGAGGAATCCTAAACCAATACTGTCTAAAGATGCCAGGCGTTTGGACTCACTGTTTAGATATTGTACGTAATGATGCGTTAATTTTTCTTGCCCAACCGCTTCTATTATGCACTTCGGGATTAATCTTAAAAATCTAACGGAAGAGTCATGGAAATCAATTTCGGTCACAGGAGTTTTCCTGAGCTGTCCCATTCGATGGTTCTGATGTAAGAGGTATTTTAAAACAACATGGAACCATAAGTCCTCACAATAAAAGTTTAGCAGACTATTGAACAGACTGAGAGTTGACACTGTTACCTACAAAATCAAAGATAAGATAAACAAATTTGTAGAGAGATTGAGTAACCTTTGTAATTTATCCATAAATTGCTAATGTAAAACTTACAGATACGTTCGGATGATTTAGTCGAGGCAGAAAGGTTGAACTCATTGATATAACGAATTCCATCAAGCGTTGAACTAGCAAAGGATGTGTCAAAAGCTCGCACATGGTTTGTAAATAACGGGTAACCACAGCTTCTTCTTCGTAAATACTCTATAAAATAAAGTTGGAGATTTCAGTGAAGCAACGGGAGTCCAATACAAAACATAATTACCATATACATACAAAGGCCACAACGAAAGAGAGTCAAAGATTAATATGGGAAGAAGTCTAATACAACATATAAAGATAATGTTAATCATAAAGTAACACTACCATGACCACCTTATAACCATAACTAGGAATAATTATTACGCATCTGATTTTATTTTCAACTCTAACACCCACAACCACACCAACCACATGAAGATCCTTAGTCCTCCGAGCAATAATAAGCCATATCAAAAATGTACCAAAAGCAGTATTAATGTTAATTGTAATATATTAGAAGTATCCCCTGTTCTAATGAACAGGAACATTTGTGCTTTTGCATAGGCAATTACAGGCTACGCATGCAAACTAATTAAAAACTCATTCAACTCAAGCAATTTTTAACATGCTGTGAGAGAACAAAATATTTACACGGAGATGATTTCAAGTTACACGCTGAGAAACATGCTTGCGTGCTTTATCAACAGATTATGCATGCAGAGTCAGTAAACATATATAATATTATATTTAGATCTTATTGATGACTACTAACCGTGACGTAAGAATCATGTCGCTTGTGCAAGCTATGGTTCCCTTCATCCTAAATTGCCCAGTAATCAAACATTACTTATAAACATAATTGACTACAGCATGAGAGAGAATTACGACCATTATAATTTTAAGATAAAGAATAAAAGTTTAAGAAAAATATAGGACGGCAAGTAGTCACCGATCCATTTTTTGTATCTTGTAAGAGTAAGCCTTATAAGATTAATTCCTCCGATTTTATAATTTATTAGATTAGCGTAAACTGTGTAAAGAAGTACATACATCACATATTCACCTAACCGCTGTCAATTGAAAAAAATCCGGTAAAAATAGCTTTGATTAAAAAATAAACTCTTATAACTTAAAAGCCCATAGATTACTTGGAGAAGTTTAGACTTGAGACATAATTATCAATTCTACACACAGTTCGTGTGACATCAACGAAAAGAAAGATACTTGAACTATTTTGACTAATCCCTACTGCTGCTCCAGAGTTTCATTACACTACCAAATGTCGCGCAGTTGCGCTTCATTTTATGTTAATTACATAGTCACGTCCTCATAATTCCATTTAATTACCTGTGTTAAAGCAGATTTAATTATGGCATTCAAGAAGGAGGTTGAAAAGCAGTCAGCTATTGCAGTGGCAACCTTTTGAGGTGCAGCATGAGAAATATCATCAACGAATTTAAGTTGTCGCACGAACGGTCTCATTTGTTCTGAATTTCCATGAGCATACGTTGGTAACTGAGCGAAGCAAGCACAGAGTCCACTGATAACCAAATTCTATTGAAGACAAACGAATCTTTAATTCTCATGTTGTCATTACAAAATCAATATCGTCGGACTAACTAGAAAAGGAGCTTATATGATTTTGACACAATATTAAAAGGAGCTTATATCAAATCACTAATTCGAAAACGGGCTTATATTAAATCATTGTGTTTACGGAGCTGGTGGCTCCGGAGCATGGGAAAATATAAGCTCCTTTTTTTACTGGGAAATTTCGAATCACGACATGTCCCCTTTTCATATTGACCGAAAATCATATAAGCTCCTTTTCTAGTTTGTCCGACGATATGCTTTTATAGTATAAGTTTCTCACCGTATAACCAATGCCACTCTCCTGAGATAAACTTTTTTCTAAAGCAGGAAACCGGGATGCGAGTTGTATCAAACGTATAAAAGAGTCCTTTGCATTTTCACCAAGCTCCTGTTCATTTTCTAAACTGTACTCTAACAAAAGACTAGCAAGGGAACAAGCACCATCCCATGGAACTGCACCAGCATCGTTATTAGCTCTTACATAACCCAGAACCTCCCCATCCCGTGATGCCAATTGACAAAGGTCGTACAACATTTTGACAAGGCGCTCATCGTCATCGTGACTCAACTGCAAGCCTGTATAATATAAAATATAAATAGATACACTCTTTTCTTTCTCTGTGCTTATTAATCTCTTTATACTCTCCTTATTAAGAATCTTACTTCTAGGTTACTTAAGATTTATGCACGAACAATTACGTCCCGCATCAATGATCTCTATACTGACTGCTAAGTATATCAAAACCTACCTTTATTCTTTAAATCATGAAGCCAATTTAACACACGATCACTACATTGATTCTGTATCCAAAAACCCTTGCAAGACTGTCCCGGTGTCTCATCTCGGGCAACACGTAGAAGAGCAATCATTTGAGCCATATTGGAAATTACAGCTAATGCCGACTCCGAATACTGAGACTCCTGCAAAATCAAATTAAAGCTTTAGAACTTCCCTCATTTGAAAGAGTTCAAACTAATCTTTACTTCCAAATATTATTAAAACTAATATTAAGATGACCACAAAATCACAAATTCGTAACAAATAATTTTTAAACACACCTCCAAAGACTGCATTTTATCAACAGCCTGCACCCAGTGATTTCTGAAGGACGTAAAAGTAGGTTCCGGTTCCATTCTCTTCCTCTCAAGTTTATTCCGAATCCAATTCTCCATCTTAGCTCCAGAAAACTTCAATATTGTTATAAATGCTTTAATATATTATACGCCAATCGAGAATCCACCAGAAGTCTTCAAGCTCCCAAGAAATTCAATGGTCTCTTCTTTTTTGTTTCCAGCATGTTTTCTTATCCACATAAATTTTGGTCATCACCTGATATATAAATAAACAAAATGAAATTGTAAAATAATTCACGGAATAAAAAAAAATAACTGCAATTTTGTAATTACATTAAATATATTTAAATTCCGACTTTTATTAGCTCCGAAATCAAAATCCGCTATATCTTACCCATGATGTTCCAACAATCAATACTCACTTTTAATTTCATTCCACATATAATCCGCAAAATAAAACTGATTATTTATGTCAATATTGCCAATCCTCTATCAATATTAAAACAACTGTTTACAAAAACGACGTCTGCTTTTTAATGTCAATTTAATGGGGAAATTCCAGGGCTTACTATATTAAATCCAATGTAATGTACAAATGGTAATAAAACACGACGATAAAATATTTTAATAAGAGTGTCTTGAAATTTATAAAAATCCATTGCTTTGTAGAAATAAAAACGTTCCAAAATTGAAATGCATTTTTTTGCACTCCTTATTATCAAAAATCTGAAATTCGAATGAGTCCAAATGTTGTGTCTTTTGCTTTGGCTCTGACAGGAATTGTCAGCGGATTTTTCAAGAGGGAGTTTCAAAACTTTGTGGAATAATTGCTCATGACCGACAGTTCCGTGCGTCGGCTTAAGTTGTCCGACGTTTGTAATTTGTGGTACATTTTTGGTATTATTATAGCAGGTTAATAGGTTGGAATTATAGGAAATTAAGCGCTAAAAATGTTATTTTTAGCCAGAAATAAATTTAAATAAATAAAAAATTGTAAATAATTATAAAGTTGTAAATAATTATAAAGTTGTAAATAATTATAAAAATGTAAATAATTATAAAGTTGTAAATAATTATAAAGTTGTAAATAAAAATAAAATTATGAATATTTATTTAGAATGTTATATTGCTATCTCTTCTAGAAATCTAATCTTAAAGCCTTTAATATGGTTTTAAATTTTAGTAGTAAACCATTATAGTTGGACTGTCAGCATTAATTATGTAGCACTGGGATTAAATTTTGTTAGTAAATTAGTATAATATTTCCAAAAATTGACAAAACATGGATGTCATACATAATACTTGATAATTGTGTCCTTCAAAGTTTCCTGAACGCTATTCTGCAACGTAACCCTTTACCTTGAACATTCCTCTGAACTTATCGGCTAAGCACAAACACCAAATCATGGCTCGTCGGCTAATTCGTCCTCACTGCATACAACACTCTGAGAGCGCAATTGATTTTAGTACGTTGGGGATTTCAGAATAAGCCACACTATAAGTATAGGATTTTAGCATTATACACATATTTTCAGTAGTGCGATCATCATTGAGGCAGGCAGGAAAGTCAATCCCTGAGGTGCTCTGTCCTGACGATTATATGAAATTATTATTATTATAAAAGTGAATAAACAAGTTTTGGTTTGGAGGACATCGACAACTTTTACTATAAAGTACATTGTATGGACGGCTATTACCACTTTTACGATATAATTTTCATTTCCTGAATTTCCTCTAGAGTTCTTCAATCTGATCTGACTGACTCTCTGTCACAGTCACTAACAAAATCAGAAAATACGTGAAAAATCCTCACTATACACGCTATTACATACATAAAGTTCCTTATGTCTAAAAAGATCTTCCACTTGCACCATCCACTATATTATTGATCTTTTTAAACAGTCTAATATTTTACAGTTCAATCTATACCAAGATCTGCAGAATTAATGTTTAATTAACAGTGTGAACTCTAAAGTGCAAAAATACAAAAAGCATTTGCGCGTTGAACTCTAAATTAATTGAGGATAATATTCATTTATACTATAAAGCCAAGAAGTAAGTCAAAATTATTATCATTTACTATTATTACCATTTTTATATTTGATATTCTTATACATTTATGAATGATGCATATATATATTTAAAGCTTATTATATTATTTTTCTATATAGGTACATATAGCTTTTGCTGTAATAAATGAAAAATAAATTAGCGTGAGTCACTACAGCGTGATTCATTTAATTTTGCGTGTATGCTGCTGCATTGGAGGAATTTAACCATTGAATTTAGTTTGGGCTTGGAAGCTTAATAATTCATTAATTGTGGGTTGATGGTAAGTGTATAATAAGCGTAAATACGGTTAATGAATGGCTTTTTGGAAATAATTGTAAATTTGTAGCTTTGTAATCGCATTGCTTTTGTATCAAATACATTGCTTCATCAATAAAAAAATTATTAAAAAAAATTAAATGTAATAAATGCTATCAATTTTGTTGTTATTATTATTAATAGAAAGCTTGTTGAGAATTGGAAACTATAGACCGTAGATATAAATTAAATTGTTGTAATATTCCTGCATTATTTGTAGCTTTCAATAATAATTCACCCTGAATGTTACCTTGTATACATATGTATATGTATGTATTTATGTATCTAAAAGTGTATTATAAGATATGGGACCATTTCTAAAAATGTGTGTTCCAAGGTTTTGTTTACTTATTATTACTATTGCTGTGGCAGTGGCTATTGTATAGTTGGCTATATATAAACAAGAAATGGGGAAAGGAAAGTATCTGTCGCATATCGCAAGTCGCAATAAATACATGAGGGAAATTTGGGGATTTGCCTTTAAGCTGTACTACCCGAGTTTCTATTTACGTAAACTGGAAATCAATAGGTAATAACAGTGCTATTAAGTTGTTTATATAATATACATGCAATACATATAATATTATGCAATACTGCTGATACATGCATAACGAATGGGCTATAACCACATATAGCAAAGGTCAGATCATGATCATATTTTACACAGATTATATTACAGATTGAATTTTACACAGGTGGGTGGAACAATGTAACGGTATTCCGGGTAATCTGTATATAATCATTCTTGAGATGAAGATGAACAGTAATCTTCTTACACTTTACTCACATTTGCATTGTAGAGCACATCGTTACTCATACATTATTCGTTGTATTCCTGATTTTTCTTACCTTCGTTGTGAATAATAGAGCTATTTGTATTATGTAATATAAGGTATGGAGATTGTAGTAGACATTATAGGAAGTTTAGGAGGACTATATAGACCTTTTAGCACATGTTCTGTTTGATGTAAATATAATATAAGTATACTAAAATATAAGTATAATAAGTAAGTTATACACCTAGATTTTAACAGAATTGTTTGTGTTTACAATAACACTAATTTTACATGGATTGGATATTTTGAGAACTCATGTCGGTGGCCAAAACCAAAGGGTTTTACCAAACCAAGGGTTTGACGCGTTGTAAACAGCAGGTGATGAAATTTGTAGCAATTTGCCAAGTTCATTTCATCTATAGTATGTATACTGTGTATATTGTATAGTCTGTATATCTGTACTTATACTTTTGCCTGTCTGTAAAACATCTTAACTGCGTGTAGACTTATCTTTAGGACTGTTGAGTAAAGTTGTCTGGTATATTATACAACATCCCTTTTGGTTAAGAAAGAGTTACAAGAATTTAATTAGATACGCTACGGATTCATGGTCACAAGCAGTAGCAAGGGAGTATCTGTATACATATAGTATTTCAAGTGAGAATTAGTTCCGGTGTTGAATAAATTTATTTAGTAACAAAAATTATTACAATACAGATTTTAATTAAATATACTTATATATACGTACTTTACATATATGTCAGAGTTCTAGCAATTTTGTGTTTGTTACCAAAGGCAAAAACCACTGCGTAAGGAAACAAGGTCCTATACAATGACTTTAATTAATCTCAGAGCTTCATTAACCTGTATAGAAATACGTAGAATCATTGTGTGTGGGTTATTCGAAGAAAAATGTACATGTTTCATACTTATAGCAGTTTGTGCAATTGTGCATGAGTTTAAAAAAAGTCTAGTGCGTGAAATTGCATTTGTTACGGTTGTACTTGAATTATTTCGGTATTGAAAGTGTGATTATTGCACATATGCACATATCTACATATTATTATTTTATGTACAAAACACACGACGATATGAGCACACTGATTCTGAATTACTAAATCTGACTTATTGTCAGGCTATTATACTTATAGGGCTTTAAATACTGTAAAACAAACATAATATATGTGTACTGTGTAGGAATATAGGAGAGCAGAATAAAAGTGATAGTGCTATGCATTTGGATGTGTGCAAAAGTCTGGTTGCACAATTAATTAAATTGAAGTATATGGATGAAGTAATGTATGTATCTAGATACATTAAAAATGAAATTATAAGAATACGATATATTCACACCATTCACCATCCGCTTTACTTTTATATGTGCAATTCATGCTGGTTCTGCGTTATAGTAAGTATAAGGAAAGGAGGAAAGTAGCTTAAATGTATTGGCAATTATTATACGTGCGTCCCTTTAGAGTCTGGTTGGGGAGAGTGCAAGGTGGTGCATACCTAACTTGCTTAACTAAATGCAATTAGAATGGCTTCCGAGCAAAAAACGCAATATTGTTTGACGTTGAGATCTGCAAAAATATTTGTTCCATTATTCTGCAGTTATGTTTTACCTGATCTGTCAAGTAACGAAAAAATATCTGAATGATGAAAAGGGTTGCAACTGGCGATTTGCATTTGCAAGCTATACTTCGCTATTATAAGTATTGCAGTATACATTATTACATTTAATATGAAAGTATCTGCAACATAGTCACCCTTTTATTATTCAATATATCTGTACCTATACGCAGTGATCTAATACTTGAATTATTCAGTGCTTGTGACAAATAAACCTCTAACTCTAATGTAACATCATTGTGATTAGTTTAGTAAGATTCGGAATGTGGCGACGACGGTTTTTCTACTATAGTATAACAAGTATATAGCTGAGAGTTACTATTTGCTAACATTAAGTCAAGGACCAAGGAGTAAACAAATTCCGGGGTTACAGATCAGTTGTATACTCTATACTGTAAGTAAAACATTAAAACTTGAACAACGGAACAGTTCATTTTTCTTTCTCATTATCTTTCATCCCCTCCTTGCCCCAGCCCTCCCACAAGTATGCATTCATTGAAAGGAAGTACTCTGTAATAGCTTTTCATTTATTTGGGTGTCTTGAAAGTTAGTACTTTTTAAAATCATTTCACATATGGCTAATCGCCCGCTGGTATAACTTAAAGTGTGAAATCTCAAGTACGAATGAAGATTTCTGAATCCGTGTTCCATAGTCCGCAGTCATATCATACCAGTAAATTAAACTCCTTGATTTACACTCGCTAATAATATAATTATCTCATCTATAGAGTCGCATGGAGTTCCTCGTGAGAGTGTAAAGCTTGTGGAAAGCTATATAGCTTTGTTGCTACATATAGTACTTACTTATTACTGAAATCATGTGAAAATACGCGTGAGTTTGGTGTTTCCTAAATAATATTATTTGAGACTTCACCTCGTTAGTTACATGTTACCTATTAGTGTTTACACAATAACTTAATCATACCTAACCTGATAATGTTTATTGGTTTTATTAGTCATTTGATTGAATTTACTTTCCTATTCCTAATCCCAATGAAAGCTCTATAGTATAGTATAGCCTTTGTTTACTGTTATTATTGTTGCATAGGTATATGACTCCTGTAATGTAAACCTTTCATGATATAATGAAAGGAAATAACAATCTCCTCCCCTTGACTATACAGTTAGAAGATAATGTGGAATGAACAGCATGTTAATTGGGAAACATATACCCAAGTAACTTTGACGAATGTGTCGATTCCGTTACACATTGTTTTACTCGGCTTATTTACCTTTGAAGTGGTGGTACACTATTCGGACTGGTGAAATGGTCTGATTTGTGTCTATATATACAAATTATTATTTCTGCCATTTCTGCTTAAAAACAGTATCACGAAAGGTTCTATACAGGAGTTCGTGCACAATTTTAATCTGTTCGGTGTAGAAAAACATCTTTTGCAAAAGGTAAATAAGTATATAGTGAAATACAATCGTCTGCCTGCAGGACAAATTAAGTTGAATTTTGTAGTGCAGCCATTCGGTAAATAATAAGCAGTGACGGAGTAAGCTCTAAAGAACTTTGAAAGGCTACTTCCGCAATTATCTGCTGTTCATTATCCTTATCCCTTCTAATTTCCTGCGTGCAGTTTACTTAAATTTTACTTGACTTGGCATACTACACAAATATTTAAAGGTGTATTTTTTCCGCATACATTGCTATAAGAGTTAGTATTAGGTTGGTTAATTAAATAATGCAAGTTCGGACATGGTTGGGGTTACGTGCGGAATTAAAGTGAAAAAACGTGCTGAAATATATTTTATATAAATTAAAATATTTGAGAAAACAAATGTTGACTATTAAGGAAGTCAGATAGGAGCATTTTGACTATACTTAAATATTTAAATGCATACATACCTTTTGTTGTTGCTCCTGGGCACAATGTCGAATCTTTCAAGGGAGGAGTAAATTTTTGCAGAGATCGCGACAATCGACACTCTCCCAATATTTGGTGTATAGGTATAGTAAAGATGTGTTCATATATACCTATAAGTAAGTATATATAAATGTTATAAATAAGTGGCTGGAGTACTTTTTGTAATTGCTTAGTAACCTTCGACATGGAAGGTGTAGTTAAATTCACCCACATATAACCTATCTGTGTGTATTAATGTTGTATGTCCACATTGCCCACAATGCATTGCGAAGGTTGCATTGGGTCTGTTAGTAGTAAAATGTGTATTGAATTGGAAGATCCCAGAATAGCACGTTATCGCACACTGCAGTCAATTTAAATATTAAACAGACTTGTCTCACCCAACTGGTTAGAATATTTGCTTAATATAGGAACCTACGAAATTTTTAAATTTATCTCTCTTCATTTGCAGATTGAAGCAAAAAATGTATCTATATGTAAGTTGACACGATAGTTAGGGGTTATTATTATTATTACAGATGGAAGGTTACATAAGTTCTTGGTTTGGTCTGAATACTCTTTTGACTGTATAGATATAATACACTCGTTGTTTTAACACGGATTGGTGAAGTATATCTGAGTGAGAAACTCTCACGTAATTGTGAAGTTCGACGTGTGAGAGAATAGTGTAAATCCTTGCCTGATGGAATAGAATTCATATCTATTGTACCACAAAACTCAACTCCGCTGAACCACAAGTTCCATGACTACGTTAGACTAATAGTAAGACCAAATTCGTTAGCATTTGGAATTAGGCTCACAGAAATTAGTATACTTAGACTTGCAGTTGGACAAGTATCATGTAAACGTGAGTCTATAGTATATGTATACTCATTTTATAAGTATATTATCAGAATTATTTTCGTGGGTCGTTCGTGTTCTCACATTTAATTTAAGATCTTGCAAATATTATCTTGACTTTGGAGTTCCTCATACTCTCAGCGTTGAGCTCTCAAAGAGCCGACGGGGATTTTCTTTAGTCCTTAGAATAGTCACTATCACTATATATTCTGCATCTATAGACGAAGGATTTTATTAGCGTGAGGTACACAATTACACACCAAGTCACAAAAGGATTTCCTGCAGATGTTAGAGTTGGCTGAAACAACCGTTGTTAGAAATTCAATGCTTTCCCGAGAAATATGCTTTTCCCTATATTTTATTTCCGAAATAGCAAAGTTCCGTTATCAAATCCGATTTTTACGCTCCTTATACTAATTCGGATTTTATACGGATTTATCACAGAGTATATAGATAACTGAGCTGTGATTGCCTGAAACACCTATACTCACGGCTTAGACACTCATATTAGTGCTTATACTGGTGTAAAGTGTGACTGTTATATTTGCGTCCGCTTGAGCTGAACAAGGTTTAGTGAACTAAAGACTAATAAATTGTGTGAGTAAATTATAAGCTCGTAAAAACTTCGGCTCATTTTGTAACTGTCACGTACCTATTCCTGTCGTCACTTTACGCCTATTTAAGGATGATAGAATGGTTTTTTTAATAGTCTTTAGTTCGAAAGTTATACTATCTGGGTTGACATTTCATTACATATTACGTAATATTAATATTATAGGGTGGGATACCAACGAAGGATGAACATTTTTTAATCTATCTACCTACTACACTTGTGATTAGTGAATAATTTCCATTGTTTCTTTGCATGGAAGTATGTATGATGTAACTATGCGTATAAGGAAATACTTACATGGAATCCCGTATATGCGTAGACAATATTGTAGTTACTACTATCAATAGTAACTATCAAAACATTTGGGGGAATGCGCGATCAGATTGATTTTTTGTAGCTTCATTTTTTAATCTTATCATCAGGAATGAGGTTGCCTTTTTATCGCAGGGAAGCTTTTTTGGGAAGGTTAGATTTGTATAAAATAAAGACCATAAATTATGCATGCATGTGTTTTGTACATAGATCAATATAGTACTTATGATTAGAGCAACTTTTAAGTTTGGTACAGTCCAGTTACCTATAATATGTACTTATTCACATTTATTTATGTATACCTAAGTATCTATAAGTATATAATACATTACCTGATTGCGCAGATTTTTTTGTATCAGTGTGTGAATCCTATGCATTAGTGATTAACATAAATTTTGTTGACTTTCTTGCAGACAACATTGATATTGGCCGACTGCTTTTCCGAAGCAAGTTCTAGTTTATTCATGACAGACGCGCTGGAAACTGACTTCGGGGTGTGTTGTTGATATACAGTGAAAGAACAATTTACTAAAAGTTATTTGCCAAATAAGAGAACTTCGTTCGGGACTTTCTCCAGCGACTTGAGCTGTTTCCTTTGGTGTGTTTAACCGAAGAAGTTATATTATTATTAGTGCAAACGGGACATACGAGTGCTTAAGCCATGGGAGGGAAAACTTGTCACTGGTTGGCCACTGCCTTTACTGTTTTGGGGATTTATTTCGGAGTCACAATTTTCTTTCTCTTCACATTTTATTACCACAATAATCACGCGGGATCTTGGGGATTATTTTCAGGTATACTTACAATAGTACTATTATTGTTTTCTGTGAATTTGATTGTGAAATAAAGGTCATTCGTGCTAATATTTAATATGTGTAGTATCTATATAAATGCCATACATACATAATTAAGTATATGGATTATATTCATTGGTTCCTTTTTATTATTACAGCCGCCTTTGCGGGCATTTGTCTACATCTAAGATTACTTCGTGGGAATAATAGACTGGGGGGATGGTACACAGTCGGTCAATTGAATACTTTGGCTGCCTTCGGTTTCATCTGTTTTTGTATTGCGCTGGGATTTACAAGTTGGTACATCATCTACGCAGCATATCATAGTATACGTAAGTCAAACTATTCTTTGGAAACTATTTTGATGAAACTATTAAATACTTTTAAGCTCTTTAGATAGGTACTAATACCACGGTATCCGTATATTTATATGTAGGAGGACATACCAGGAAATTACAATTTTATTTGTTTACAGCTATGCTACCCGTGACTACCAGCTTCTATTTGGCTGCAGTGTGGGCAGGCATGACAGCTAAATGGAGTTTCTGTTGTTTCATCCTAAGTTATCAATATTCACGATACTTGAGATATTCCACTCCGTTCCTGGTTATTCAAGAAGATACCACAGAAACGGCATAATTCATGGCAGTAACTTCCAGAATATTCTTCTCAGCGGACAGAGAGGTTTCGTGTTATCGGGCCGTTTCCCATTTGCATGCGGATGGCTACTTTAACAAAAAATCTGAAAGCGGATTGATTATTAAAAACAGGGAAAGCAAGTTGCATTATTTAGTCACTGTGGAATAGCCATGCATTTCTATAGGTTTACTCCCAATATTGATACTTTCTAATACTAAAAGCATTCTTTGCATTAGGGTGGATATTTTTCTAACGAATATTCGCAATATCGTTTAGAATATGTATGTAGAGACATTGTGATATTCAAAGACTACGGACCCTCTCCGAGTTCACTGATATGTATGTGAATATCTATAGCCACATTGACTTCGTTAATAGGAGTGCAACAAACAGATTTGTTTAAAATGTTAATTACTATACAGAAGAAAATCTCGTTGATTTTTGCAATCACAAATAATTATGCAACTTCGAGTATGTTTTAGTTTTAAGTCTATACTCTTTGTTCGCTACTGTTAAGATAATATGCATAGACCTCTTATTGGTTCATGTCTAATAAGCTGTAATTTTGTTATATGTATAACTTTTGTAATTTATTTTATGTGATGGATAAAAATCGGTAGTTAAATCGAATGTATAATTTATTGTATAAATGCCACTAAATAATTCCCAGATTTTGCATTATAGATTTCGTCAATGATTATAGAGTTCACCATAATTCGCAACATCCAAACAAAAGATCCATAAGGTTGTATATATGTCGTTTAATAATAATACATATTCTGTAGAGTAGAGATATGTTTTGCGAAAGATATCCAAAACTGTTTTTGTACTCAGATACGCAAATAATTCAATGGCTAATTGTGACGCTTGTTGAAGTAGTTGCAGCATAACAGTTGTGATCTACTGCTGCCGCAGCCATACTTTTGTTTTCAATATTAATGCATTATTATTAAGTTTTAAATGATAGCTTTTCATTTCAAAATGCATTGTGTGAAGCCATTATATTTGCAACGAGAAAGTTAGTAGTAGTGCGTAAGATAATGTACTGTAGATAATAATAATAACGTAGTACTTTGTACTGAAGTATTGATCAAATTTTTCCTATTTTTTCAGCTCTGTAATTATGTATATTTATTTAGTTATTAATATTATTAGGTTATTTAATAATAATCAGTTTCAAAGCCAAAAGCCTAGTAGCTCCTCGTTAAATGCAGAGCTAAGAGTTTAGTAAATGTGAAGTGTGTCGTGTTTGCTACAAGTAATAGTTTTAATACATAACATGTAAGTATACATTAAATTTGTAAAAATAATTTGTACGTCCTATTAATACATACATAAAGTTCAATAAAACTGTAGTTCCAGTCGAAGATACGTTGACTATAAATTGGAGATTTTCGGAAATCCACTCGCATGTTTCGACTAGACTCCGGCAGACTGCTGGCAATTTTTTAAAAGAATATTAAACCGCATCATATGCACATAATATGTTAACTACATTGTATGTTAATAAGACTGTAAAATCATACTTGAATCAAGTTACACGACACAAGTTTTATTAACATTATAGCTTATTCGCACCTGTAATTTACAGAACAGGCTTAGGAATCGGTCACCCTGGTTTATATTTTTTTAGACAATTTTTATCCCCGTCATGTGAAATTACTTTTTCGTAGTACATTCGTATGCATATAAAACATTAGGAAATATTAAATCGTTTCATTATAGATACTACTAATGCTAACAGCTATACTCAACTCCCACTAATAATTTACAGTCGAACGAGGAAGTAAAACTCATGTATTAAGTTATAAGTTTATAATGTCGGGTTAGGATTAAATAATTTACAGGAATCACGGGATAGGCTGTTCCTAGAAGTCTCATGAAATACATACAAATATTAAAAATTGAGACGAGATATCATTCAATCATCATACATTTAATACGTTTTTAAATATATGAAAATACGAAATATCTAAACTGAAGTATGCATCCCAGCTGAATACTTCTGTCATCTTGTATTGTGCTATTATGATGAGATCGCTACTAATTGCAAGTGCTACTGAAGAGAAGATTGACATTGCATCCACATAAATTTACAAACTAAAGCTGCTACATATATTGCGAGATAATAATATTGTATCGAGTAATAAATTACAAAGTTGACGGACTAAACATTATACGTACATTTGTAACGTTGTAAGTAAATTGTAATACAATGAGATACCATACAAATACAAACAATCAAAAACCCACGAAAGGATGGGCAACTAGTTACATATTATTAAAAGAACAATAAGAGAATTATCCGCAACTTAATTTAGGTCAGGTTGACAACAATTAAAACGAACTCAATTAAGTTTAAGTATAATATAAAATTCCGAAATTACAGGTAATTTTATTGATTAAAGTAATCTGAATGGAAGTGCATTCCCGGGAAATTTTGATACAGGTATTCAGTCTGTCTAGATGAACCAGGCCTTCCAGGTGTGCTCCTGTGGTAAATAGATTTGTGAACTTTAAGACTATTTTTATTCTTGAAGTATTTACCACACGAAGGACATACTTCACGGTTTTCCGATTCCAGACCCATGTCTTGGTGAAAAGTGAACATGTGATTCTGTAAGGCGCATTTTGATACGGAGCAATTACATATAGGACAGCTAACATGTTCGACATTAAATTGATTTCCATGCCCTTGCATCCTGGCAGAGTGAACTGCTTGACCTACACTGCATCTTAACCTGGGAATATTGCTCGCAAGATTTTTCCAACAATCAGTGCGAATTTTAATTAATTCCATATCTGGTACTTCCAGTCGTTTCTCAGGACTGGATTTTAGGGTTTTAGAAATGTGAGTGGATCCGATTATAACGACATCATCCTCTTCTTCAACACTTTCATCATCTTCGATTTTCACAGTTCCCAATACAATACCTTTTGAGTTTTCTGCAGATGAATGCGACGAGGTAGGTGGCTTAGCATCAGGATGCGATGACTGACTTGAAGACTGAAGCTGATGACTCCTTTCCGCAACTGCCAAAGAACAATTCGTATATTCGAAATATTTGTTACATGCACATTAGATTACCTCGCAAGTTTGAATAATAAGAAGCAAGGAGAAACCACCCCATTAGGCTTGCATGTTAGATAATTAGATAAGTCATTAATGAAATAAATATCCCTATCAAACATCCAAGTTAAGTATTTTTAGTGAAAGGAAAGGGGTTTGTTGAGCTAAGTTTAAATGTTATGTTAAGCTTGTACTTTCGACTTATGTTTGTCTGCGCAACTATGCATATTCCAATAAGTTGTCTAAAATCTTAAGTTACTGAGCTTCTGCTTGGAAAAGCCTGAACACAAACTTGATATAGAGGTTCTGTTTTCCCAGAAATAACGAATGAATACATGTACGATGAACTATACTTATATAGTTTCTAATCGGGTATAGGGCATCACACTGAAGCACGTCAAACACTATTTCAGAGATGCAGGTAGTAATTTACGATACAAAACACATCCCTAGCTCATTTAACTGTGTTGGGGACGAACACGACTAGAACTAATTCTCAATTGTACATTCGAATTAATTCAACTTAATTCTATGTACTATCTTCTATAGATTTCGGAATGATTTTTTTGCATATGAGTCTGGAAGGTATTGGCATTTCGATACACAGTTCGGCACACCGGGCACTGAAATAATGTCTTTCCGTCGTCGAGCAGCATTTGAGTGTGCATTTGACTTATGTGACGAGTGATGTTGGATCTGTAAAATAAGCCACCACAATACGGACAAACTCTGTATTTCTTTGATGATGACATTTTCGATCTGGGATTACTAATTGTGCTAGTAGTTGAAACGGTGATCTTTTTCCTGGAGCCTTTCGATGCTGTACTTCCACGAATGACTGAAAATTTACAATATAAAATACTCTGACAACGAAAGTCAAAGGCAGAATACAACATTTAGACACGTACGAAAAAGTACCCTGTGATCATATAGCAAAACGGAGCTATACCCAATGATACTATATTTATATGACTGATAAGGAAAACATGACCCTAGAAGCGTTGGCGAGGGATACACAAGAGACTAAATAACAATGAGAAAATTTTTTAGGGTTACTAAAAATTTAAGAAACAATGTTCATCCAGCATTGTTGCATTAGAGACACGTTCCTCAGGTCTTCATCTACTTTTTGTGTAACCTTTTACAAAAATAAAATTTGCACATACACTTGTGGAGGTCATTGCTAAAAAAAATACAATACGAATAATTACATTACAAGCTATTTATGTATACATATTTAAGACAAACGAACTTATGTAATAGGGTACAGATTTTTCGATTATGCGTATGCCAAAAAGGTGAAGGCATTTCATATAATGTTGAAAATTATTTTCTATTCTTTCTATTAGCTAAAAAAAATGAAAGTATATTTCGTACAGCGGCAACAACAGCATAGCAGGACGAATAAACCATTCCAGTGCAGTGTCTGCATGTCAGTTCAATGTTTCACAGCATGATTCAAATTCAGTTCATCTCAACGTATAACTCACTAGCATTCAATTCATTCACACGCTGACTATTACAAAAAACATTCAGTTCCGTTCTTTCCCATTTACATTTAAGAGACGTTTCATGATGAATCCACGTCCGTTAAATCTGGGCAACTCATTTTGATCCAATCAATTCCGATAATAAACTCAGTCATGAATAGTAGTAACTGATTCTCTATTATTTTTTAAAAATTGACATTCTTGATTTTATTTTCTATTTCTTTTATAAATGTCTATAATATTCTATTACTTCTATTAAGAAAAAGCTAAACAGTTTATTTTAAAGGAAACGTGCGGCTTTGAAGCGATTGGTGACAATTCGCTGCTGCGTTTCTTCGTTTCTAATTTTGTCGAAGATTTCTTTGTGTTGGTTCTACAATCAATAAATTATACACAAAATACTTAATACTAATACTTTCTACTTTCATTGTAAAAACTTTTTTAAAACTATTTTGCATTAATCTTGTTACCTCCATATGTCTCGTCAGATTCGAAGAGGAACCTTCGGTATAACTTTTATATGGACTATCTGTGCAGAGTGAACACTTTACTAGCACATTTTTCGATATTTGTCCGTCTTTGGTTTTGTGACCTTCATATGTAAAGAATTTTCGGACAGTCACCGGAAGTTGAAATCCGTATTTAAACACTATGCACAGATTATTTTGACGATGAGCTTCTTCTGAATTTGACTGCTTGCGTTTTTTACCTGTTTTAAACATGGCAAAAACTTTAGGCGATTTTTGACTGTTTATACTCTTCTTATCAATTAGCGAATTCAATTTAAAGTCCCGTTACACAAAAACTTGCATTGTCTTATTGGTTTTGAATTTGACTGGTTTAATAATTCACTTAGAAATAACGAATTTCAAACTGATAACTAACTGTATTCTGAATTTCTGTTGAATTTAGCTGAACTGAATTGATTGGAGGCATTTTAGGATAGGAATTGAAATGAATTGACAACACTGAATCCAATAATTATTGATCATGTACACGCACTAACTAACATCAAACCAACTACATGTGTGATATAGGGTACATAATCAGGCTTTCAAATCTTCAAGAACTGTAAGGGGATTCCATATTAAATATTTCCATTCCAGTTAAGATTTCGTAGAAGTTTGCAGACATCGATGGGGATACTTGTGCCGAACTTAAATGTTTTGTACAAAACTTCACACCTGATCCTCAATATTATCACCGACTAATGACTTTACTCAAGCCAAGCCATTTATTCTTCGCGATCCTACAAGTTAGTACTTTAAATTTTAAAGCTTATTTATTTAGGTATACATTATACTTATACATACGTTTTTAATTACTTCAGCGATAAAAATTCAATTCCCTCTGGTTGAAGTAACTTAATGTGTTCCTAACACTCAAGTAAGTAATCATCACAACCTAACTAATGTAGTTGGGAATACAGACTTGATTACAATAAATAACACTAACCTAGAAAGTTAACTATTAACTATAGTTATATCTAAAGTAAAGTTTGGTGAATATTTCGAAATTATATTATCAATATAGGCTCCCTTGTAAAACATTGGAAGTCGGAAGCATTTAACGATTGGTAATTAGATAGGTATTCTCCAAACAGGAAAGACCCCATGCGGAAATACAAGCTCCAAGCGTGGATGAAGGACAAGTGTGGAGAATTAATAAATTAAAAGGGACAATGTTTGCAAGTCACAATGAATGCTAGTAAAATTCAAGCAACTTAAACTTCAATCTACAAGGTATAAGTATAATTTAATGGCTAATAGCTGCTATTATTATTGCTCATTATCGAATCTGATGTTGTTGAAAAACAATGTACATACCTTTTCGCGAGCCTTGGGTTTGGGAAACCCCGTAATCTAAGATTTGTGAAGATGAGGCCGGCAATGTTAGATGTACCGAAGGAAACACATCTAGACAAAACATAGTATAAAAATAAATACATACAATATTCCCAATACATTAGTTGAATATATTAGAGAATATATTACCATGGTGATCGGATGCCGTACTATCAGATTCTTCCAGCATCTCAGAGATTTGGTTCATATCTTGTACTAAACGACTTCCCTCATCCTTTTCATCCACATCAATAACTTCAATATTTTCTGCCTTCAGAACACCGAAATTCACTTCGGTTTCCTCCAATTCGTCAGATGGTTTGCCATCGTATGACATAAGATTATCTTGCAGAGGGTCAATTTCCAACAGATTTGCAGCTGATCGAATTTGAATTAATGGAAGTTCACCTGCATCACTTCCGACTTGCGATTTCTCTTCGGATAAAGTTCCAGCACTACTAGACTTCTGACGTGAATTTTCTAATAAGTCATCACTCTTTAGACGCTTCCCAGGAAGCCTAGCGCCTGCCACAATATTAGGGGACTGTAAGGAAACCATATTATCCGGAGACGCAGGGCGTTTGCCGCTGTCCTTATCTTTGTCACTGCTACTTGAGCTCAAGTTAGAAATGCTCCTACTTGTTGAAGGTAAATTCAATGAATTATCCTTCGGTACCAACGATGATCCTCCGGGTGTGTCATCCTTTAAAAATATTTATTAAAAGCAAAGATCAGTCTTCAATCTTTAATTTCTAGATAGTACGGTCAACACTTCCAAATAGAGAAGGTTTCACCACTTACGGCATTATCTGAACAGGAAGCAAGACCTTCGATCTGCAGTAGTTCCCCAGTTTGTAAAAAACTGCTCAAGTCAGATTGACTTACATTTACATGACCAGCGTACACAAATTGTAAAATATTTTCTAGATCCGTGAATCGGACATTATTTAAAATGACAATGGTGTTGCTCTTTTCTGGCGAGTCAACCTGAAAAGCGAATAAATTGTCATATTATAGTACATAAAAGTATATTATTTAGTACACATGTACTGCGTTTCAATGTACGAAAGATTACAAAACATTCTATAAGTAGGAGGGATGTCTTACCAAAAACAGTTTCTTAAAATAAGGGCTACATAACGACAAGAGAAGTTTATGTGCCCGAATATAATTTCCGTCACATGCCAACGTTACGTCAGCTAAGAGTTCGTCTTGTAACAAATTACTAATTTCTTTGGTCAAATGATTCCCATAGCCTTTCCATTTCAGGGAAAATAAGTCGCATGCAGCTGAGTTCTCCATGGTCACCAACTGTACGAAGTCCGGAATACCCGGACAATCAAATCTCCTTGACCGATACTACGAACGTTGATTTAGCAGCAGGATGGCAAATTGTATTGCTAGTAGGAAGTAGGTACCTGTAACAATAAATGTAAAAGTCGTTTTATTAACAAAATTCTTCTATTATGTTTTACATATGGATATCCATATAATTCCAGCATACACATCAAGTATTAGGGTCAGTAACACCCCTAAATTGATGCAAAAAATAAACTAAACTTTGAGTTGAATTTTAGTTTCTAATCACACCAAACAACGTATTTGCAACTCACACAATATAAATTTCCAAAATAAAAAGTATAAAATAAACAATATAATAACAAAATTCGTACAAGTGTAATCTAAAAATATGCTACGAAATTCCAAATACAATACAATGGTTTCTCAACTACGTATAATATAAGTACAAGTATTTACAAAACAAAAACGTCTTACCTGGTATTTATTTAATCTCTTTATTCGTCTTTGAAGCTTTTTAATCAACATTTAATTTTGCCAGTTGCACCAACACTGTCTTGCATCAGTTTCTAATACAAAACGTAAATTTAATTTTGCATTGAAAATTAATTCAACCCAAATCAATGTCACATTTTAAATTTGTGCAACACGCCTCACGTGTGGGGGAATTACATTAAAGTTATGCTGGGCGCCTTTTTCAAATTGTATTTCCATGCTGAATAGGAATGGCGTTATTGTTGCTTTTGCACCACAGAAGTTTATTTTAAAAGTTTATTATAATTATACCTACTATTCTTTGTTGTTAAATGGGAGCATCGTCGTTTGTGGAATGGAACGTTCCAAAATAGTATAAAACATACATTTTCAATTTAATTATTACAAAGGAAGTGTTATGAACTGAAGAAAATGGACGACAAACATTCATAAATGCATCACACAATAAACGTTTCCGATGATTTCGCATGCACAACATTACGCAGGTTATTTATTTTTGTATTTATTTGTGTATTAATTTTGGTACATAGTAATTTTGGTACATATTAATTTCGGTATTAATTTTGGTATTAATTTTTGTATTAATTTTTGTATTAATTTTTTTTATTTATTGTTGTATTTATTTCATATTAATTTAGTTTTTATCTCGATGCGAATTGACGATGCAGAGTATTAACTAGGCGGTTATTAAATATTGCTTAATTAATAAACTTAAAAAATGTCAACATGAGTATTGCGAGCGCATTCTTTTAAAGAAACTATTCTTTCACAATGTTTCGCCCACTTTTACTTACATACGATTATTTTACTGAAAGAATATGGTGCGAATTAATAAATTCTCTCTTGAATCTAAAAGTGGAGTATGATTACACATATTGTATGAAATTTTTTGTATTCATTTAATTAAAGAACGACTAATTGAACTTTTCACTACAAAAAATGCAATTATGTTGGGTGTTGGGCTGGTGGGAGTAATAATGGAAACCCGCGGACATGGCGCTCTTAAAACCGCAATAATTTTGCGGTTTTGAGATTATTATTCAAAAAGTTTTGAGAGTATGATGGGTGAGTACACATACTATACTATACGTAGTTGAAGGAAGAGAGGATGACAATTCGTAGCTCCAGTCCATATCACTTCCCCCCGTTGAGAGTCAAATCCGAAACTCTGGCGAAAATACGCTGTATGCTGTGTAAAAGTAAATGTGAGTGCGAAGGAAAGCCAGAAGCAGAAAGCATTGGATTTGGAAGAAGCTAAACCATCATGTGAAAATCCGAATTTCAGAGAGACACGATATATACAAGAGTAGTAGTGCTTCCTAGAGGCCTGTGATGATGCCTGGCAGAATTCAATACGCCTAGGAACTCCCCGGAAAAGAGCGGCCAATCAAGAGCCCGAAAAACTTTTACGCATGCAAGTACATACATGACCCGCCTGTGTGCCCAGGCTTTCCTTCCTTGCTTGCTTGAAAGTCCCCGGTAGAAAATCGTGTTGTCCATGGAACTTTACGATGTACAAAAGTTGTTCTTGTACTTACGGAGTAGAGAGAGAGATCCGGATCCGAAGGAAAAGAGCACCTACCCAGCTCGGCTGGAGTAACTACTACAAGTTGAGGGAACACGGCAGGAAGAGGATTCAGAAGCACCGTCGATTTCGTGCGGAGCAGACAGTATTATTCGAGATCCCAGCAGTTCCTATACAACTCCAACTTTCACATTCATCTCTATAATTCAACAATCTAAATTCACATACCGGGCCACTCGTTTTCTTGTCCATAAAGTTGTGAGACGACGACCATCTATAGCCCACAAGAAGAGGAAAAAACTTGTATAATTTCTAATCAGAATTTATAATCTTATACAGTTTTCCCAGCTTTTACACATCCATATAAATCCATTCCTTCCTCGTTTTAAAAACTCATAATATCTCCCGTGCAAAGGTAAAAGCACCTATTTATTAACGACTCTCACTGTATAAAACTAAGGAGACCCGAATAAAGATAAATCCAGTAGACATACCAAAGGATTGTGTATACTTTTACTCTGTGTACCTTTCTTTTATTTTTTTTCCGCTTATTCAGCTACTTTGCCTGTCTAGTAGCTATATACTTAGTATACCTCATATGTTATCTCTTCCTCTTACTTAACATTCTAGCTATTTGAACACCTCCAGAGAACTCCAGAAGGCGGTAAAGCTATCCATGTGCCACTACTATACAGTACTACGTGCTTCAGAGTGTATTAGGTTTCCCCAATTAAGGCGAGCAAATAAAAAGAGGATTACAGAGAGGAAGTTGCTTTCCGCTATGAATTCACAGTAGCTTGAAAGTGTGTGTGAGTGTGGTAGTTTTTGGGTGAAACTACAATGGAATTTAGTATGTGAATTCTGTCTTATAAACCTTTTTTTTTATATTGATACATACAAATAGAGACAATGTGTGTAGGGAAAAAGACGTACGCTTTATTCCTTCTGGCTGTACGTTCATCATCAATTACGACCACCTCAGGATTTATTTGTTGCACGTTTTAATTTGATTCTCTGGTCAATAATCCGAATGAACACCTGCCTGCATTTCGCGGGGAATGTCTCTATGTATAAGTATAGAGTGCCCGCCTCGAAGTCCATTTCAATTGTGGAGCACCACAGGTTTAGTATTTCCATGTAGGCAGCGGATCTTATTCTTTCATAGTTAAGGTGTATTACTTCGGACAACAAGCGGATTGATAATTTATGTACGTTTGTCTTATTTTGAAGATAAAGTATTTAATTTCCGTATTCCTCCAGCTGTATATTAATGTTAACATATATTACACTTGTGGATTTCCCAAAATGTACATTTATCGTACTTACATATACTTACCCATGTATGTCAGAGATTGTTTTTAACATTACATATCTCATAAAATGTATTTAACAAGTATCTCATGAGATGTATGTATTTAACAAGTATCTCACGAGATGTATTTAACAAGTATCTCACCAAATGTATTAAACAAGTATTTAACACATATGACAGGAAAAGTATTTACCACACATATTTCAACGAACATACATGCATTATTCAGTTTTGCAAAACTTTGTGAATTTTAGATATCGTACAAGTTGCGAGGTAAATACGTTGAATGGACTTGAGATAATTCCTATACTATGAACTATATACTCCACTAAACTAAACTGACTAAAGTGACTCCCCTCGATGCTTCTCGGGGAGTCAGAGTTGTGAATTAAGTAAATGAATCATTAGGTAGAAATATTTATTTGATTTGCAATTCAAATTCGTCCTATTTCATAGTCAAGTGTATACTGTATATTACTATATGACAGGACGAGGAGAACTATTGCAGCTGCAATTATTTTGGATTTAGGATTCCCCTCGCACTCCTATTATATTCCTCGGACTACTGGCTTTTACCATTCTCTCTCACCCCTGCTTTGACTATGCTATGTACATACTTTAGTTAACGCTTGACTTGAAGTTTTACGCTACTTTTAATGCTCTCTGTGTATATGTGCCAAGTGTCTCCTTCTTGTAAGGGAGTCGTGTGAGGATAACGTTTTTGATGGTATTACCTTTTGGCAGTGATTCATCTGTAATCCTATTGATGCTACGCTCTACTGTCCCCAACTTCATCTCTCCTCGGCAACCTCGTTCAACTACTGAAACACATCGTTCAACTACTGAAAAAACAAAGAGACTAGTAGAAGACAAAGACATTTCATGGTAATATACCGGAATTTTTCAAGAAAGCTCCGGAATTCCCACGATTGACAACAGAAGCACGTCCGATCAGGAAAATCAAAATCAATTTGTTCCACAAGTTCTAAAGTTTTGGGCCATAAAACACTCACTATTGTATATAAAGTGGTTTTGTAAGAAGAAGTAAAACAAATACGAACACACAGGCCTCCTGCGAAGTTCAATTGAAAAGCTATATTTACTGTATACAGTCGTTTTTTTTCAATCTACCAGGGATCGGGACAGCCTTGAAGTTTTTTTTGTTTGACTTTGGAAAAAGTATATAAGTATAGCGGGAATCATGTTGGCTAGGAAAATAATTTTAAAGAATCATTTCAGTGGTCCTCCAACACCTAATAATTTTGAGTTAGTTGAGGAAACTCTGTCGGACAAATTACAGGATGGTGGTAAGTTTTAAATTTTTATCAGCTTCTGTAACCTTAAACTCTTAAAGAGGCATTAGTTTGTCTCTATGTAAATATATGGGCCGTCGAGATAGTTTGAGGAGAAAGTTATGTAAGATTGTGTGCACAACCTTCAGGGCAAATACACAACTGGGTCCTATAAAAGTTGAGGATGAGCTTCCTGTCTCTCACTCTCTCTCTCTCTCCCTCTCTCGTTTTCTCATCTCTCTTGACTAGTCTCTCGCGCTTCGTCTTCTTCTTCTTTTTCTTCGCCTCCTTGTTGTAAAGAATACAATCCCCACACTTTGCAATTCTTATTCATCCTATGTACACTTGCATAGTTAAAGGAGATGCAAAGAACGATCAATACCTCATGGGACCATTTCTTCAATCTTCAATTTTTCCCCAACATTCTCAATAGTGGCATAATATCACTCATCCACAAGAGAACTGTTTTACTCTTCCTTCGACACACACACATCACACACACAGCACACACATATATACATTCAACTAGAAAAGTTACTTGAAAAACTTTCTCAGGGCTAAAGCCTATCCCTTACACCTTGTACTCTACTCGGTTGTGCTTACAGGTTATTCCAAAACTATTATAACTTTCCGGGGTAGAAACTCACCCGCAACTATTTCCACATTATAGACACGTGCTGTATCTAACTCTACCGAGTCTACATCAATGACGATAATTACTGTTGGGATTACCCTTTCCAGGCAATAGCACAAACAACTTGATCGTTCTATTGATTGTCGGTCGTCTATTTAACACAGGCAATTGGTATTTCTATTGATTGTTCGCTGTTTAACAGAAGAAGCAAATTTTGGCTTCATTGATTGCCGCCATTTGCTTACTGTTAGCTGGGGAAAGAGACATGTCTAGGTACAGCAATTTACAAGGAAATAAAAGAAGTAATTTCAACAAGTATAAATTTGTATGTAAGCTATTTTTAAATGATAACACAACGTCCTAAAGTTCCGGCTCAAAATGCCCCCAGGGACAGAAATTCGAAGAAATCCATATTAGAATTTGATGAAAAAACCAAATGTAGGTAAGCAGAAAGCACGTGTAAAAATGCGTGATAACCCAAATGTGTGAATAATCCTCGGCAAAACTTTATGATGGAACTTGAATTCACTGGAGCCAATGTTTATCCCACGCAAAAATCTATATTATCTGGAGATTCAAAATCCTTTTATATAAAAATGAATATCTTCAAAGGATTTACAAGATTTCTGAATTCAGGAAACAGAATTTAATCAATTTCCTTTATTCCTAGAAGCTAATTAGCGCTTTACATACGAATCAAAGGGAAATTCAAGGGAAAATATATAAAAGATGAGCTACGTAGTAATAAAGAAATGTGTCTTCCATGCTCTTGCCTAATAAGTTTAGTAGCTCCAAGAGATTTTGCCTTGCTCCAAAGTTTTCAAATACTCTACCTAGAAATGAAACCGGCGGTAAAACAAAGCCGGAACTTCAAGTGTTTGGCATCTACTTATAGGATTAAATAGTAGACAGTTTAAATAAGTACAGAGATATAGCGTAGGTAGAAGAAATCAAAGATGCCTTAGAGGCTTGTGTCCCAAAATCAGTTTACCCATCTACTCCTTGAAGATCCTGTCATGTTCTGGCGTCTATGCTAAAGTAATTTCCGTCCTGATTTGATTTATCACTTTTTCAAAAGAAAAAGACTTATACAGTGTTGCTTTTTGCCGCTAGCTCCATCACACGTTCAAAGGCTATTAGAAGGATTCAGCCTTACAGTGAAATTATCAGCTCGGCTCAATAGACCTTCCAATACTTTTTCTGATGCTGAATATGATGAAAGAAATTCATTCAAGCCGAGATTCGCATGTAAATTCTATATTTGAACTTACAAACGGCTACAGAGTTCAAGGCAGAATATGAAATTGAATTTTACAGAACTTGAAGACGTGTAGATACATCATTATGGTAGAAACTACTAAAAGCATATATATGTATTTACATGTAACTTATTAGGATAAACCTGTAGCTTTGTATCTCTGTATAAAATCCTGGGGAGAACTTTTTTTCTAAGAAAGCCTCTCCGCATACTCTTGCCACTCATACAACTCGCTCTTCAATGACTGCATACGTGGGGGGCCTTAATATGTTCACTTAAGGAGATCAAGGAAGAGTTAAAAGCTGGGAAAATGGATAAGGAGAAGAGTGCTAATTTCATTTCAAAAGCCTCTCATTTACTTTGAGCTGAAATATTTAAGAGCACACTTTTGTTAACCATTTTCCCTCACTTCGCCCACGTTTCGCTCTTTACATGGATACGTCCTGCTCCTGAATATGAGCTAAATGAAGCTTTGTCTAGGTATATGAGTTCTCTTTGAAGGACGTACGTATTAAATTCTCAATACTTACATATGCACAATGTAAGTATATGCAACTATATGCGAGCTATAGAGTATTAGTAGTATAGTTAGACAGGAGCTTTCATCTATATACACAATACAAGTGTATACGTACTTAAGTAATTATTATGTTACCCGTCGGTTTTTAAGCCATATAACATCTTTTTGTCTGGCACATACATACAAGTAAAAATCTCTCAAGTGGCTATGTAAACGAAACAAAATACAATTAAAGTGCAAACTGTATAATTAATACTCGCCCATATTTTTGGTTCCCAGATTTTTTAATACCATTAATAGTCCCTTGCTTCTATCCTGGAGTATATAAGTATACTTCTATCACTTATATCCTTCGTTAATACATACATGTACATAGGATAGGAGTTCTCATTATACCACCAGACTTTTTCTCCAGTACTGACACATGCCTAGTCGGAGTACCCACTACCAAAAAAATTGGTCGTTTGCTCTGGAACGTTGGAGCTCGCTGGAAATATGAATTCCTCCTCCTACTAAAATATAAGTAAGCAGCGGAGCAGCGACAAAGTATCTATCTACATATATAGTAACTGTATAGCTTACAAATATTCGCAAGCACTTTGGGAAGTTACCTGGGCATGTAGTCTTCTACTAGATGTTATACATAGTTAACAATGCAAACAGGCTGTTAAAAGCCGTAAACATAATAATGAACCGAACATGATAAGAAGACAGGAAAGTAAACAACGGGGATTTTGTAACGACAAGATTATAGGACAAACTATAGTAGCATAAATATGGATATATCCTTCATTGTAGTAATAATATGTATGGCCTGGGATCTAGCTCCTTGTACATACGTGCAATAAAAATGTCATATGTTGAACAATCTACATAAACATCCATTAATTATTTACAATTCTCACGAGAGAATAAATGAAAAATTGTTATACACAGTCAAGTATTTTGACTAAACTTGCTATTAATGGAGCATTTGAGAGTCCCTGAACTGCGTCAGCTGCTCTATGTTTTCCAGCATCTATGTTTTTAGCTTTATTCAATGGGAGACTCTAATTATTTCCTATAGACATCATTAAAGAGAGGTATTGTCATTACTCCTCCGAGCCTTGCATTATTATTACAAAATAATACGAATCATATAGTTCATTGAAGATTTACAAATTGTAATAATAGAAGTTTCATTTCTAATCACTCCGAGTGTCCGTTCATTCATATGGACAACAACGAAAATAATTACAATCGTAATCAGGTTGAGTACTCAACCGGAAGGACAGGGTTGCCATCTACACCGTGAGAAAGCTTTGGATTGGAATTAATATATAGCTCTATAGGAGTTCTCCACACGAATCTACCAATCTCACGCGCTTCGTAACATCGGTATTTTTGGCATTATCCTAAAATGAAATCTTGTAAGTATGTACGCTACAGGTGTACTCATACCCTTGGTATGTAAATATACTTATGCGTCTACTATTTCATCTTCAAGGAGTCCTCTATAATAGTCTACTTTTCTTGTAACGTAACTGAACATCGTTATTGACTTTATAGATAAACATTCCTTTATACTAATATTGCTGAACAAACCTTCTACTTGTACTTATATACCCATAGATATACTTATTTTACTCTATAGCTTCATATATGAAGCTATTCCTAATATAACGGAGCATACGCTGGTACTTATATTATATCTGAATACACACTGAAGTGTGTATAAGAACCTATTTGTAGTGAAAATACAATTGAAACATACTGTACTTCACACTACACACCCTTTTGAGCACACTATAGCAATGTGCACAAAGTGTAAGCAATTCTCAAGATGTTGCTTGATTTCCCCTTCCACAGACAAGTGAAGAAGAAGAAGAAAAAGACGGCCGTGTCGGAGATAATATTGAAATGGTACATGTGAAAATTGAAGGAGATAGTAAATAAGAGAAAAGTTGCCAACCCGGATAACTTAAATGCTGATAAAGTTAGGTGTCCCTTTTGAGCCTCCCCGTCAATTCTATACCTATAGATACCTATAATATGGTACTATGAATTGAGTTGAATGTACACACATTTAAACTTGTTATGCGTTTGCAAACATGAGGGAAAGAGAGTATATGTATGTACATTTATATGGGGAAAAGAAAAGGCATATGCAGGAATGCTCATTTTATATCTGAAGGGAATGATCTTTTTTATAGTGATAATGATAGAAATGCATAAGCAGTTGTTGGAGATGACGGTAACCGTATAGTGGTACCACCATTTTACTCTCCCTGGCTCACAAAGTTTTGACGAAAATAAATAAAAATGTATTTTGCAAACATTATCCTATATATAGCAAACTGAGAAGTATTTTCCGTTCGCAAATTCGTATTTATATTTATCACTGAAACGACTTAAAAGATTTTCCGTCTCTCCTCCGGGAGCTTTCTTTCCTGACATTAGTTTTTATTTGCAAATTCAGCATACCTGTGAACTCAACTGAACATACTTACTGGCTCGCCGCGTGTATCTGCAGAGAGTTAGAAACTCCACTCAAACTATATTCTCCTCTTGTCATACTTTTCCAAAGTGCATAAAAAATATTGTTTGGAACATACGTACCCATATAATAGTAAGTTGAGATGAAAACACCGGGACAAAAATTTTCAAGGAAAACTGAGGAGTATATTTACTATTATTTTGAGAAAAATTGCTGAGACGGGAAAGTTATTTTATAAAAAATTATTATTGTTTTCATACATGTGCACTTCAAACGGGATATGTACATTGAGTTAAAATAATGTGAGAGATCTTGTCGTCAAATGGAAAAACTGTTGCTCTTTTATATTCATCTCCTACAATATGCCACACATCTCTCCTGCACATTTTTCTCACTTCTTCTTCTCTCACATTTCCTAGTCAAATGAATACATACGGCAGGAATATATGTGAGCATACTTATTATCTAATAAAAAAAGTTTTCTCATTTATAAAAATTTGTCATTTTCTATTGTTTGCTCGGTGTTCTTTCGTCGGGGCCTCTGCAGAAATTCTTTTAAAGGCAGAATGTCACAGTGTGGATCCGTACATGAGAGTCTATGGGAGCCGGATGAACGTCGGGGATACAATGGTCGGCTCACAAATAGCAGAGTAAGTTAATTTTGTTTGTTTGTGCACTGATTTGATGCAGTTAAGAGGATGTTTTAACTATAGCAGCTGTTACTCTTCGTGTGATTTGACGTCAAGTATAATGTAACCGAATTCTCCCAATTTAATAAGTTTCTCTCATTAATAATTTAATTTCTCAATACTAAATAATAATCCACCCATATATTCACAAGGTTTTACAGCAAATCGTTCATCTTGTCTATAGTAATATATGTACCAGCATGTATGTACATACATGATTATATGTTACCACTAAACATTTTTTATAAATATACAAGTATAGTAATGAAAGATGTAGCAGAACGATGTCAAAAACCCTGAGTGTGCTGAGTGATTCGGAACACATCACACTGGCTTAGGCCGGCTTTGAATCCCTTTAATTTCTGTCTACATATACTTATCCTTGACATTCTGCAGATGCTTACCGTTTATATTATGGTCCGCAGGGTGTTGAAAAGCCGCCATCCTCGATTTCCCGAAGGTTCCAAAGTAGTCGCATATGTTGGCTGGAGAGATTTGACAATCTGTAGTCCAGACAAAATGAAAGCTGTGTTTTCAGGAGTTCTTCCATTGCCAGATTTAAAAGGATTACCCAACTCATATGCACTGGGTCCAGTTGGAATGACCGGGTATTTTCTTCTCTATTGGTTACTCTTGCCGTCGCTCACTTTTCTTTTGTTTTTCCATTCTTTTTATACTTTCCCAAGTTTTTTTTATCGTATGCACATATCTCTGGAACTATTCTTTGAGTATTTACACTTGTCTATAACGTACAATAATTTTTTAGTGTTTTATTTGCAGTATTTGAATGCATTTTCTTTCCCAAAGATATTTCTTGATTGTATGCATGTATATGTATGTATTGGTTTCCACTTGGATTTGAAGTTCCTAAGCGATCCGTAATTTCAAATAAAATCCACAAACCGTTAGTTTACGTTTGTTCTTAAAACCCGTTCGTTTACTTCCTACCACTCATTGAAACTGAAGCAGTTTCTCTCTCCATTAGACCTAAGAACACTTGCTTGATATGTTGAGATTGTATATAGCTACTCTCTACTATGCTGACAGTATATACTTATATATTAAAGATATATATGGTAGCATGGGAACAGAAGTAGCTGAACAAACTTAACTTTCTCTCCCCCCTTGTCTCTTTCTTTTTCTTGTGCTCCCTTTCTCCTTCACTCTCTCTCTTTCTTCTGGTACAACTTGTTCTGTGAATAGACGTTGATGGGTAAGGAGAAGCCAGGTAATATAAGGAAGTGGGATAAAAGGCATGGGAGAAAGAGAGAAATAGCCTTTGTTTTCTTTTTTTCTCCTTTTACTTCTTTAATGGTTGGAAGTCACAAGTTTTTGTTGCCGCCAAGTTTTTATCGATTCATTTGAGAGACAGTTTGTGGTGATGGGATTGGATGTTGATTCAACATTCATTCTCAATTGAACGTTATTTTCAGGCTCGCTGCCTACTTTGGTCTTCTCAAACTATGTCAACCCAAGGCTGGGGACACGGTGGTAGTGAGCACTGCGGGCGGAGCTGTGGGAAGTCTTGTGGGACAAATTGCAAAAATCAAAGGTAAGCAGTAAGGATAATTATGGACAAACAAACAATTTTCAACCTTCATGGTGTACGACTACAGCCACTATATAACACATTTCATAACTACTTCATTATTATTTAATAATCTTGACTCCTGGTAATTTTGAATTTCTACGAGACTTTGATGCTGCTTCTCGTAATAATAATAATAAAAGATGGGGTTGTCAACAATATTTCGTGAGCATAGAATGTAGTATGTACTCCAGTAGCTAAAAACAATAGTGCCTTTATTTGCCGAAATAAATTCCTTTCACAAGACTTGGCATGTAGTTTACAATACATTTTTAATACTGAATTTGTTTACTGCCATGTCTGAAAAGAGATGATGATACTACATTTACTATTCATAGCCATCGTATTGGTGTTAATGCACAAGTTCACTGTTGGCATGAAAGTAGTAATTTGCACGTATAACTTTATCTAAAATATTTGCCTTGAAGCTGTTTATCGTATCCATATTCATGTTGAGCATATAGTTAAGCATATACTTGCTGAAGATGATGTTTCCATGTAGTATTTGTGTATTTCTAGTATATTCTATTATTATACTATTATATATATTATGTTAGACCTTCTAACTGGCGTCGTCGGAGAAAACTTGTGTGTGTGTGTGTAGAATATTAAATACTTCGTAATAATGATATTAGAGTCCTTTGTGGAAAGTGGTTGTGAAGTTTTTTCCCTCCAAGCAAAATTCAACCCTTTGTCTGGAAATTCTCTCGTCTCATAATCAATTAAGACGGGAAAGTTATTAAAAGATGAATCCAAATTGGCTAAATAGCGATTTTCATAGAAATTCTATTTCTATTCAACACTATTTCGTTCGAAGACGAGAGCTTCTTCCATTCGAATCATTTGAATTAAACCTATCATCCATCTTTAGTAGTTGGAGCTCCTGAAGTTCTGAGTCAGCAGGCTCATCTCCGTACTTACCACATCCATCAATACCACATCCGTGGAGATATAGGCTGCCTCCGGGCCTGCTCTTGTGTAGTATAGATTATATACGTTGATAAGTTTTCAAATATATACCGACATACATGTAGTATCTTCAAATCCAACAGTGATTGAAAATACAGTTCAACAAAACCAGTACATCTGTCCTGTTTATCTATAAGTACGGCATAGCTACATACATATACAAACATCTAGTAGATCACATGGATATGTTTGACACAAAGAGCCTGATGTACTAGTACACAACATCTACTGCATGTTAGAAGAAAGCTTTTAAGTTACGCAATCCGCAAAGAAAGCTGAGGCATTGACTGTGTAGATGGAAGTATGTACATAGGTACATATAAATATAATACATGTAGTATCTACACCATTAAGCAGCACATATGTAGCTGAGGTCGCCTTGACTACTTATGAATCGAAAATTTCCGTTTCCGTTTCAACGATGAACGAGCTTTTCAAATATGTGCACATTACATCGCAGGTTGCAAAGTCGTGGGGTTCGCCGGAACTGATGAAAAAGTCAAGTGGATAAAGGAAGAATTAGGATTTGATTTTGCTTTCAACTACAAAGAAGTTCATTTGGATTCCATTCTGAAGAAGTTTGCCGTGGAGGGGGTGGATTGCTACTTCGATAATGTAAGTAATGTCGCTTGTTAGTAGTCGTCCGTAGATAGATAGCTGTAGGTCGCAATAACTTTTTCCGGCTTCTTTCCACATACCTTAATGGTTTCGCATGAGTTGTGTGCTCGAAAAAAGAATCGCAGGGCCTATTACATTACTTCACTTATCAGTTTAGTTATGTATACATTCGAACATATTGTACATATATACATATATATGTACAATCTGTTCGAATTTATTTACGTAATCGGTACTAATATGCTCACAAACATGAATATCAGGACTTCCTTGTTAGCATGTATAGCAATGCAATAAAGTTGCAGTAGATTTGTAGGATAGGAACACATGGCCGGGGAATCATGTAACGCAAGCCGTAATTGCATGGATGTGTTAGTACAGAGTAGGTTATGAAACATATTAGCTCAGGAAGCAGTGTACACATAGTTGAAAGAACTACATATATACATATATGTAGGAAGAAGAGTTTCGTGGCCACATATGGCGTTGAAATCGTTAGAATAAATGTAATTTATGATAGGAAAAAACATTGCTTTGACCATAGTTGGGTACAAGTGTCGAGTGAAGAAGATAGGTGATGTTCAGATATATGTATACACACTTGCATATGTATATTAATATCATCCGTGTTACATATATACTACTTAATTTGACTGTCTACATATTGCTCTTCCGATACTGCTACTTGCAACTTGTAGGAAGTTAGCTCAAGAGCAACTTGACTTGTTCAAGTGAAAGGAGGATCTGGAGGAAATAATTTGAAAATAAGATTTCTCTGACATTTAATTACGAGGAACGCCGTTTTTCATCTGGCAAAGAGACATTGCTTTTACACACCATTCAATAGTATGTACTTGGATACTTACGGGAAGTTAGCAAAAAGGTAAACGTGCAGACAGAAAGATTAACTTCTGAACTTCATTTTGCTACTTACCGTACTCATATAGTACCAAGAGGGAAGGAAAGGCCTTTGCCTCTATACAAATCTGAAAAGCATAGAGAGTAACCACACTGATCATATGTATAGTGTAGTATAATACTAGCCATGCTACGTGCACTCTCCCTTCATTCGTCTCCGATTCCCTGCTCTTTTCTCGACCAACGCTATCACTTTCTCAACTTCGGTCGACAGCAAAGAACTTGCCATTCACCCAAAGACCTACATATTTCCTCGCCATTAGGAAGCTTTCACGTTGGGAGTTAATAAGATTTTTATACTTGCTTTATCTTTCTAATTTCCAAAGCCCTCAGCGTCCAAGTCATTGTCATACAGCGTGTAATTCAATTTTCATTTTTAGAAACGAAGACATCCTCCTACGTCTCCTATTACATTCAATCTTAACAGCAGTAATATATGCGAGCCCATAGCTATATAGAGATACTCTTGTAACTTCCGTAAAGCTATCTTTGGCTCATATAGCGGCTTCCTCAAAAGCTTTTCATTTTGTACTTGTGACGTTGATTCACTTCTATCGTCATCATGAAGGCTCCACACCAGCCGTGAAATTTCAGCGTTGATCCAACTGAAATGGCAAATTGTGGCTACGAATAGAAGATTCCCTCAGAATGTATGATTTTGTTTAAATCCCTGTCCCTTTCGAGTTATTGGGTTTACAATGGTATTCTGTATGTATACCTTTACTATTGGTGATTCCCGTGATACCCGTGAGAATGTCGGAGATACCATGCGAACAGGAGATGAAAAAGGAATACAAAAGGGAAGCTCGGCACTTTTCTGCGACCTAGAATGTACAAAAGATTTTTTGTCGCTCATGACAGATTTTCCACCCCACTATTTGTAGTTTGCACCTTTCCGGAAACCCTTTTCAAATGTGCAAAAAGTATAGCTATGTACACACTTCTAATAATTTTTTTCAGCGCTCTCAAACTGCAAGTTTACATCACCCCTTATATTAGCTTTCGACGATTTCCCAGTCAGTTTGAAAATCAGTGCAGAAATTTGCATTTGAAATTGCATATTTCCCAACATTTGTTATTTTTCGTGAAGATCTGCAAGGTGCATGCATTGTTGTAATAATCATAAAAGATGTCAGGAGTAAACATAAACACTTATACAGATGTATTTGCTACTTATTTGCATTCAAGTTTTATGTAAATGTTCATTGTATGATCTACCACCCTCATTCTGCAAATAATACTTGAATTTGCGCCTCTGCTTGTAAATGTGTATGTGTTTTGGAATATACTTAATTATACATATGTACATTGAATATTGTTTCTTTCTTTTTTCCACATGCCAAACGTTATTTATGATGATGGTGATGTATGGGACGGAAAACCTTGTACAGGTTGGCGGGGAGTTCACCTACACGGTCACCCGGAATATGAACGAATTCGGACGAATTGCTATTTGTGGGGCGATCTCAACCTACAATGAAGACCCTAAGAATAACAAAGGTAATATGGAAGGAAAGCATTACAACTCCCTGTTCTGTCTCCGAAATTACTTTTACTTTTCAAGAGCTATAGTGAAAGGCGGTGGCAAGAATAAACATATAGGTAGTAGTATGGTGGCGATAGCAAATAGTAGATAGACAAGTAGAAAGCTCCAAGATAGATAGATAGCATACAACTAAGCGGGAACAGTAGTGAGGATAAAAAAAACTTGTAGGCTCTCACACGCTCTAAAAGTCTCACGATTAGTAATCTTCGGAAGCAGAAAGAGAATATTACAAATTTATGTAGTTGTATGGTATATAAAAATATGTACATACATAGTTTAGCTACATATATTTAATGTTATATTCCCCCTGCATTACCTATACGACCTCAAGTCGCAGACGGCTCCGCCAAACTGAACCATAGAGACGCTAATAGCAAGCTATATACATCAACAGCGGCATCACAGGGTGTTCTTTCACGGGGAAATGGGGGGATCCTCGAGAAAAAACTATTACCTATTCGTACAGAGAGTAGGATCGGCTGCCACCTTAGTGTAACCGTAAGCCCTTTAAGTCCTCTGGCATAACATTGTGCAAGGTAGACGTAATACAATTTTACCAAGATTACATGTTCTCTGGCGTGTAATCTTTGGATGCTTCGATCGATCCTCGAAACCAGTCTACGTGGTTATCTGTATTACTATACTACACATCTCCTTTGGTCCTAGGACGAGTTTAGTAATAATACTACCATTACAGCGTGGCAAAATGACAAAATGTTTTATAGTAACCGTAGCTTGATTTTCCATGCACATTGCTTGTACTTGGATCCAGGCACCTACTACAATACATACATATGTACATGTATGCCTCTCGAAATCTTCAACTAAAGTTTCCCTCCACATCTCTTAAAGCTACAACTACATACGTGCATACTTTTCGTGGGTAGCTAGGCTTCAAATACAATTTAACTGTCTGCTTTACTTACCCTCAAATGCGTAACCGCCACTGTCATCCTTACCTTCTCCTTCCATCTAAATATAATCTAAATATAAATTCGTAGAATCACCTGTAATGTAGATAGGCACATATTCTCAACAGATTTCTCTCTATTTATAGTACCCCTGGTTTTACGGAGTTATAAGTTTATTTCTGTACCTCTTAGTTGTCAGTCTTACTTCGATCCAGAAGGTCTCAACGATCTATTCAAAATCTAATGTATAGGAGCAGCCTTCTATGTTAAATAGCCAAATGTAAAAATTGCTATTAGGGTGCTTGCTTTATCCATCAGGACTGCATTAGCTAATACAAATGAGCTTTGTCGAGTTAGTTCAGAGTCTCGTTAACGTTTCTCTTCCTACGCGCCCTTCTTTATGTCTTTCGAACGTTCATATTTAAGTTCCTAATCTTGTGTAACCAAGGACTTTATTTGAAATAAAATTCTTGGTTACAAAAGTAATCCTGGAGTATTTTTTCATAATGGCAAGTTTGCTATGAGCACTTCAATGAAGTTATTGAAGTACCTTTAGAGCAGGCTCTTTATGTAAATTGTAAATAATGGACATGTTTTATTGGCTCGATTAATAAACGAGCTTTTGATCGTTTCTAAAGGCATTCAACGAATGCTTCATAAAAAGGGGAAATGCAAAATTCATAAAAATGCCCCCATAGATCAGTATTACCATTGAAAAATCCGATGATCCTTTCTCAACCATCAGGTTAGCTTTCGCAGGTAATAATTCACAAAAGTGCCTTATTTGCCTTCTATAAGTCATTTGAGGCTTTAGGTAACATATTGCGGATGACTGTGGTGTCGGCAAGACGATTTTGTAGTAGGGATCGTTCGTTTTCTCCCTGGTATAGATTCATGTTCGTTCTAGTTTCAGTGATAATACAACCGTAAAGAGCTTGCATCCGCAAACTGGTGTCTTCCGCAAACTAAACTTGTCAACTGTGTAGAGTTTCCTTCGTTTAACATATGTATTCAAAATATACTAAAATTTATAATAATTGATGGCTTCTTACTAATGAAACAGTAGATATTAGATATGTATAAGACAGAGGATATATGTTTGGAAAACTACAGAAACGAGGAGATAAAGAGAGTAAGAAAACAAGGAGGTAGTAGGGAAATTGGAACAATAAATCACAATGTGTGACATGCCAGTCACTGAAATAAAAACAGTCAAAATTCCGTATGGAAACGTATTCTAATGTCAAAGTTAGAACACTTTGAAAAGTGTGAGAAAATTACAAACTATGGAGCAATCAAGGAACCACATTGAGCAGAAGAGATGTGGAATTTCATTGTAGTCGTCGTCTCTTTTAGTTGGTGTCGATATAAATTGTACGGGTTATGCAAAACTTGATTCAAATGTTACTCTTTGTCCTTTATATAATGCATTGTATGTATGTATGTATATAATGTGTTTGCAGTTCCCTTCGACTACGCCTCCATGGTGTACAAGCAAATCCGAATGGAGGGCTTTATGATAAATCGCTGGTTTAGTGAATGGAAAGACGCTACATTGCAGCTCGCCCAGTGGATCCACGAGGTAAATTAAAATACCCTGTTATTATGGTTGCTGCAATTCTTTGATCGGCTTATATGGCTTTTGTACGTGCTTAATTAATTACAAAGTTATACTGACTGAGCCCGCATATAATGATAGAGCCATGCTGTACGTGCGATTTTCAAATTATACTATCTAAAGCATATATGCCTCGTTAAGTATATGTACCCACTTGTGTACACTCCATTTATTGTGCTCCATTCGCGCACTTCTTTCGCAATATATAATTACAGAGTCTGTAAACGGTGGTTTAAGGTAGGATAAGATCGTAAATTGCGGATCAGAAGTTTGGATGTATTGAGCTTGAGTACGTGTATAAGTATCTATCTCTATAATTACAAATAAAGTCGTTACTTTAACTTGGCTGCCTTTCATTTCCTCGTCTCCAATAATACCTTGTCATTACTTCTAACCATCCCAGTACCCACTGCAAATTACTTGTGGGGACATAGGGAGCATCAGACGAAAGGAACAAATTAAAGTTTAACAGACTATTCCATTTTATTGGATCTATTTCGAATTTTCATGCCTGCGGGTGCATAGGAAACTGTTTTATATTGAGTTTTATTTCACCATCGTAGTTGTTGTGAAGGCTTAACCCGCAACTTTCCCACTCAGCGTACTCCAAAATTGCTCACAATACAGCAGTCGCCGTTGCTTACAAAACAGTCGTCGTAAATCCTGTCAAACCCCGACCCAACTTCTAACATTCATTTGACTCCGCAGTATTGTTCTAATTATCTCATCTCAATTCCCCGTTAATTTGGACTGAAAACTTCATTCAGTCTGTGCTAATATTTATTTTTCTTCCAATATGAACTGTGTGTATTTTATAGATTTATTACAGTTGCATGTTGAAAACTAAAGTTACGCCCGTCCGATCACACTGCAAGTATTGAAAATGTATCCGGCTTTAGTTTAGTTTTCCAACTATGATTGTGTTTAGATTTATAAAAGACTATGCTTTTTCAATGAGCTCCAAGGTTACACTAATATGCTCGTATATGGAAAAAATACTTTCGAAGTACGATACAATTCCTATCGTCTCTTTTCGTAGCTTCATCAGTTCGTTTATTCAGTAAATAATGCTACTATGCTTGAAGCGAACCCCACCCTTCCGTTTCCCACCCAGCCCGCTACAACCATTATCGTCCCGATGAGTGGAATAGCGGCCGTTGAATTACTGTCTTGATAGGTTATTAATTTGCCCATGACATATATAAATGTCGGTACTACAGTTTGGCTTTCTCCATCACCGACACGTTCCTTCAAGCACGAGAAGCGTTGGTGACAGAGGAAGTGAGATGCTGGTTACATATATGGTTGATATAATTCTGGAAATTAAACGCACATAAGTGCCTGGGCACCACTCACTCGCAGTAATAGATGCTGCGGTGAAACTCACTTAGGTTTTGATAGCTTGTGGTATCCTCCAATTTATTAAAATTTTGCAGGATTAATTTCTCGTCCTTATTTTGTCTTTATATATTTCCCACCCCTTCTATATTGTAGTCTGCTAGTGTATGAATTTGTTTATCATTACGCCTAAAGCTACTCAGTTTGTATATACTTTTTCCTATATAGATACATGTAGGAAATGAAATTGTACAGCGTTATACAGTACCTCGTGCTTTCACATTACTAATCCTTAGATCTCCGTCGGTATAAAAAGTTGCGGAGAATCGGTTGAATACCTTGCTGTTACTGACATTACACCTTTAAAATAGGCAGTCGGCATTGTGATTACATCTTGCCACGTGAAGTCGGGTTGGAATATTGTTGTTCGGCTATTGATTCTCTTGCTTTTCTCATTCTTATGTGCAATGCAAAAAGATATAATAAGCTCTTGTGTGTATATATTTATAGTGGGAAAGTATAGTTATAGATGTATGTACCTACATCCAATTACTTGTAACATATAGTTATTTCTGCGTAGGAAGTATATAAGTATTCAAACAACATATATATAACGTTCTGACCTGAGCACAATATGTTCTTCTGGAATTATTTGATGAAACATAAATGTAGGGGAGATGGGAGCAGTGAATGGGTTTGTGGAGTGGAATGGAAACTTAACGATGAATTACATCTCCAGATGATACTACACCCAATCGTAGTCTCCATGCTTCCAGTCTAGTATTTGAAAGGCTTCACGACAAAATTGTGTTGATACAACAATGATATAGATGAAGATTGAATCAAACACAGGGAAGTGTTTACACTTGGGACTATATTATCAATCTCCTGAGTAAATATTACATCCCTTCATGCAAGGCTGTATTCACTTCGTGTCTAACTGATTCTCTTAAGTATCTATGGTTACTATATTGGGAAACGTTCCCAATCCTCAGAGGGACTTTAATACTTTGGGTATCAGCAGAAGGAACTTGCATCTTTGGGAATACACTACCTAATCTATATGGGGAAATACATCCACTTTAGCGTAACTATATTGGTGAACGCGTTTTTGCTGGCGAAACCCTACAGACAATTGGCATTTGTTGTCAAGGGTGTTAGCTCTGCCAACTTTTTATGTGGAGAACAACACCGAGTGCTGTTTACCTAAAGAGAGAGCTCATGTTGGAATTCTGTAGCTGCGCCATGTCAACGAGCAAGTAAGTGGGTTAAAAGTTAGGCACATGGGTAAATAAATATGACGACAGAAGATACATAAAAGCTCTTATTGTTCTGCATATGTTGAAGTAATGTGTAATTACATACAAGTAACTGTATCTAAAGCTTGTGAGGAATTGTACGACATCATTGTGATGACTTTCTCCTTGATTCATTCGGTTGCTTTTAGTCTATAGTACTGATAATTTTTTCTGCATTGCTTCTGCTGTTGTGTTAAGTAAATAGTGGCATGATGTCTTCACGTATTATAACTTTCATGTGTCTACATTTAATCCATTCTCCGTTTTATGTGGTTTCCTTATTATATGAGGATACAAGCTTAAGACTAGATGCACACTTTCTTCATAATTCATAACTTTCCTTAATGTTGTACACAGGGAAAGCTGAAAGTACGCGAGACTTGTACACAGGGTTTCGAGAACATGCCGCAAGCATTTATAGAGATGATGAATGGGAATAACATCGGCAAGGCTATTGTCATCACCTAGGTCACTGTCACCCCGGTATCATCATCAGAGTCCAGTTTATACAACAAGAAATTCAAGCTTCCAGCCGACACAGTGCATGCATGGTGAGAGAGTCTCCTAAATGTTTGTATGTATGTAGTAATAAGTATACTTATAACTGTGTATTAACCTTATAACTATCATATTTGGTTATAAATCCTCTGTCAACTCCAAGCGTTGGTATGTTGTTCAGCCCCCAGAAATACTTTGTATGAAGCTGACGACAGAAACGCCATTCATCTAAAATCTCGCTGTTGACATTATCGCCTACCCTCTTTAATATCTTTTATATGTACGTGGACATTAGTTTATCACTTTATCTTCGTTCCGCTTACTCATCTCCTCGCTGCACTAATGACCCACCAAAATTGAAATTGATCAAATGACCGTTAAATTAATAATTTTGAGATGGCTATAAGACCTATATAGGTAACTATACATACATATATATCTATGTATGACAAAGCTTTTATCGTGCTATTTGTGGTATACTATTTCTATATATAAGACCATCAAGAAAAGAGCTAATGGTATTTTAATTAACTGTATTATACATGTGAGCATTGACGTGAAATTCATATAAAGACATTTCAATGTTTTGTGGTTTATTCATTGTAAAAGTAACAATGTTAAGCAGTTCGATGTATAAATGGTTGTGGCTGTGATGTAATAGTGTCCAATGCAACTGTGGATTTATGAGGATATTTGAGGTAAGACATGAGCAAATATATGTTTAGGTAATTATACCGAAAAATATTATTTACTTTTCTGTGAGGGAAGCCAATGTTTGTAGCTATCGTAGTAAAATTAATATTTTGAACAAATAATTACTATAGCAGCAAATAGAATGATACAACATAAATAATATTAGGTAAGTGCTCCTACACAAGTAAACAGGGTCGTGAAAACTCAAAAGGCTTACTTTATAGATAGATGTGGCGAAATCCCAGAAACCATTTTGCAACCTCAAACAGTATAAACCCGAGAAATATATTATGCAGTATATAAAAACCTAGGTATGTACAAACCTTGTAACTAAATTGATATTCCTAAGTTGCCCTTTCAGATCTTACACGTGTAGCTATTCCGTAACATCTTGAAAACTTGAAAAATGTTAAAACCGCAGGAACTAAACAAGAGGTTAGAACAAATGTAAGTATAGATGTTTTTGCGTAGGCAATCAATTTTGTTCTAGAAACTTCTGATGGGCTTCCATCATCGACGTTCTCACAATTGAAAGTATAAAAGCAAATATACCGGATAAGTAAACAATGCTATGATGAACAAGAGCATTGTTATGGATGCTATAAACTACACAAACTTCAACATTCGAACAAAAAAGCTTATCATCATGGTAAAATATATTGCAATTTCGTAATATTTCATGTTAGAATTGGACTTTGACGTATGAAGAATTTATTCTAATTTTCCTACAAGAACAACAAAAATTGAATAGATATACAGTGGTTGTCAGAATTTTAGCATTATTTACAGAGTTGTAATTTAAACATTACAATTTGTCCTCAAACAAGCTTACAAGGAGAAAGCCCAATGAAAGTTGAAGAATTTTATTTTCTCCATAAATAACTGCAATGCCAGCCAATTTATTTTTCCATATATTATTGCTATTTTTGATAAGATTATTTTTATATGTATGATTCCGCAAATATATATTCATTTTGTAGAGAAAATAATATATAGTAATGTCTATGCAAATGTTACTAGATCATATGCTTTAAGTTCTCTCCGACGAATTCACAATAAAGAACTTTACAGGATTATGTCTATCCTTCCATACAACCATTGATGTTGGCAGCAGTTGAAGACACGGAGAACAGACATACCGACCGAAAGTAAATGCAAAGAAGTGTAACAGTGAAAGTCTCTTTGAGAGTAATAAAATTCTTTTAAATTCCATGAATGTCCCATTGCTTCTTATTCCAATTTTTCAACCTTTGATGTATGGAAGCCACCATGAATTCTTACAGGAGAGTTTTATTGTTATTGGTTGAAGCTGTAGGAACTATAGCATATTTAAGTTAACAATGGTATTGTTAAACAAATTGAAAAAGAGCCTATATCCTTACAGGATTATACAGTGTACTATAGGAATGCTTGATACATGATCCAAAGTTGAAGAATATATGAAACTTACCCTGCAAATGATTCAAATTATAAGTACAGACCGTATATTTATCCTTCATCCTCTAATAAATATCTACATTCTGCTACAAAGACACCTTCAAAGCAATTATGTAAAACACGAGTCAGAGAAATAAAGTATAGTTATTGTTATTTTGCAGAAAAGTAATCTTGTAGAAAATTGGAATATACTGCTGTTTGTATATATAAGTATATAAAACCCCGGGAGTATAATTATTTAGATATAAACAGCAGTCAATGTCAATCAAATGAGCTGAATGTGATACATCAATGTATAACGCATGATATAAAAGAATAAAAAAATTTAAATTTAAATAAATGTTATACTTATATAAATTACACAGACCTTATAGTATTAATACACGTTCAAAGTTATACATTACAAAAGAAAAAATTATATATGTAATTAATTCTTAAGAAAATCCTCAGAAACTATTGAGAGATTATATTGGATGGTTGGTGCTAGCTGTGAAACTGTACATAAAAGTTATTATATGTAAAGAAAGCGATAAATGAAAATACAGTGGATGTAATAAAAATAAAAGTATTTAATGTTGTATATATGTAATTATACATGAACTATTTTAGTTGTCAGAGCGTACACCCACGTATATATATATATATGTAATTGATTGCATCCAATTACTGTTGCTTGACTAAATGTAAATATAATTACGTGTACTTTGCTATAATTGAAAGGAAGTGAATAAAAATTAAAACGTATATTTAATGACTCCATATATGCATGTGACTTGTACATGGGCGAAGCTGGCAAATGGAATTCCCATAGGCTTGAGCAATTCCATTTATTACAGGTTCTGAAGGCAAGGAAGACAAGCAACATTTGCAAGTTTTATTCTTACGAAAATGACACGTTTTCCTGGACACAGACAAACGACTAAGGTTTACTCAAGACTTGTTTCTCCAAGTATAATTTCTGAAGTATAACTCGCCCGAAGCCCTTAAATAATATTGCTACGCAACACAAAAAATTTTCTATTATAGTAAATACACATCTACGTCTTTCCTCTCCAAAAGGCACAAAGTGCAAACTTATACGATAGCTATACACGAGCTCACATATGTATCCTCCACACATTGAAAGGATATCGCAAAGTTGCACGATCTGGAAACCCTCAAAAAATATTCCGCGTGTTCCTCCCCGTGAACAGAAATATATTACTTTTGCTTTGCCTTGGAAACAAGAATCCATAAAATTGTCAATACCCACATAGTAACAACATATGCTCCCCTGGTAAATTTACAAATTCATACTTTCCCATTCCCATCACTCTTCATTTCTTCTTCAGTTCTACGAACCTACATGTGAAAAATTGAAAGCATATTGAAGAAACTATGATTAGAGAATACTTTGAAGGTGTACTCTACTTTAACTTCTCAGTAAGTGCATCGTGTGTATACACTTTTCTACGCTCTTCACTCCAAATTTCTACACATGGGGTATAAGAGTACACTAGTATATAGTATTGAAGTTCTCTAAAGTAATTACGTTCGTTGAAGAAAACAGTAGTAGTCAAACTTTTCTCAGACCTTTCTCTTCCTATATTCGCACAAGAATGGGTGAAATGAACGGGTGTAGACTAAATAATTAGAGAATTTTAGAATTGCCACTGACTGCTGCTTGTACTCTCTAATATAACATAATACCATACACTGCCATTATAGTTGTACACTTTAGATATATTAAGGGATGAGTAGAGACTATGTGGTCTAGCATTGTCAAGAAATTACTGTACGCACGAGTTACGGTCCAACTTTGAGATTTACTATACGACGTTCAATACTCATATACTCAACCTGTATCCCTGAATGCATACTTTCTCATAATAATACCAACCTGTATCCGTATACACATGCACTGTCTTAATACAAAAATTGTGTGTCTCTATGAGAATATACATCCTTAGACAAACTATGGACTACAGAGATGTAGATACTATGGAGATGTAGATATTCATACATAGCTACATTCATACATAGGTAGCTTTCGTTTATAGCTTTGTAAGTATATAGATACATACATAACACACATCAGGCCGTCAGGATGAGCACCCGCGAATTGGTTCAAGTACATTAATACATATAGACGTGGAAAGGCCGATGATGGAGAAGCAGGAGGAGAAAATTCAAGGAGCTTTCTCGCCATGTACTACAACCCTGACTATACGCCTGAGAGTATCTGGATATCATTTTATGGAAGCTATATATCTGTATTTGTACAGTCATCCATGAACTCATACACACATTCAGTTGATTTTACTTACAAATTAAAAACAAGTTGGTAACACTATTTGCCATATGCACAAGCGCCTGGCACAAGGCCGGAGCAGGCTGTTGTTCTCTTCTCCTCGCACTCTGCTCCTTCATCTCCGTCTTCTTCCCCCCTCAATACTACTAGTGACTGCTTGCTTGGTTGCGTTATACACGAGAGACTTTTATTTCTTAAGTGAAAAGCTCAAAGTCAAGAGGAAGAGACGTTGAAGAATGACATTGTCAAAATGGTACAGAAGATTCCCTCCCTCCCATCTCTCTCTCTCTCTCTTCCTTCTCCGCTGAAACCACCTCAAGGTAAACTGAAGGCAAAGCAAATATTGCCAAGGACACGAGAATATTTTTGCTCAATGCTTCAATGTTCGCTATATCATAAGAGAAGTTTATAAAAGTTAGGAACTGCTATTCCCCGGCAAGCCCGTAGATTCCGAAATAACTTGTATTTTCAGCAAAAAAGATAAGGGAAATTGGGCCTTAAATTCCTCTACCAAACTCCTTTGATATGGTTGGATTGAAATTATCCGGAGGTACTTGCCGTTGTTCGTAATAAGATACCCTCACGCTTCCAGGCAGTTCACTGTTCGAAATCAAATATACTATTCTCTACCTCCATATACACCCACCTAAATCACTTCTCCAACCTCCCCTGTCTATACGCACTGTACGTAACGGCATGTACATCCTATAGGCAATAGGGAATTCCTATAATGGGACAAAACAAATTTCAAACGAAATATTTTAGACATCTTTTATATCCCCTTTCATTTCGTACATCTATAAATACGACAATTACATTGAATCATACACACGTATACTCATACAAAAGTTTTGTGAATGCCAATCGCATACTAATTGCAACTGCCACAAAAAACTTATATCAGACTAACTTAAACAGATCAAAAGTATTACCATTGAGCAGAATTAATGTACCAAGGGTGATCATTCAACTATAACTTAAATCTACAATGTCCCAATCGATTGTCACTCAACCACCTCTAACTTCCCCGGAATTCACATTCATCGAATACTTTAACTTACTCTGCAGTCCCATTTTACAAATATTCCATAACTTACTAAAAGAATTGACAATCCGTATATCAGATTTTTAGGTTATCCTATCTGTATATATGATCTTCTGGAGCAGGATGATCGTTTTTTTTGTGCTCCATAAAATACTGAGAGCACATTGAACGTTTGGAAAGGTGAAATTCAACCTGACATAAATATTTATTGACGCCACCCCCACCCACAGTAAATTTAGTTACCTGTGAGTACTGTGGTAAATGTAGATAAGTAAAAATAATTAATTATTACTGATGGATTTATTGTGTTATGTCAAAAAGTAGTGCGTAAGCAAATACTAATGTGTATTATGATAGACCAGATTTATTTCATTGTAGTGATGTATATCCGTCCGATGCTCCAACCATACTAAAATATCAAAGTCATGACCCCTTTGAGTGCCATTATTGTAGAAGTTCAAAAAGAGGATGGATGCTGAGGTAAATAAAGAAAGGTTTTAGTGTTGATTGTGCATATGCATACTATAAAATGGGGATTTGAAATAGCTATGATTTTTGCTATAATGCATAATAACAAGTCCAGTCCACAAACACGAGTGGATATTTCAACTTCCAACTGACTCATTCCCATGCTGGAAAACAATATTAATATTATGTAAATAAACGCGTATATTCGCTATCAGGACTTTTCCATTCCCATATTGTATGTATGTAGTAGCTTGTAGCTTCACTTCACATCCTCTGGCATGCACCAAATGGTATTTCAGGTTTGGGGGTTATAATCACATCACGGGCATTTTAATATGCTGAATGAAAGAATGGCTCCGAAGTCTGGAATGTCAACATGTATATGTATACTGCCCCTCACTACACATGTCAAACATGAGGAATTGAGCATCCCAGGTATAATTACATACCTACCATAACAAAGTCTGTCTCATCTAACATATTTGTGACACGCTTGAAATGACTTCTATACCTACATGTATGAGGACGTTCGAAGCGAGAAGACATATATGAGAATCATCAACATCATCTTTGATGAGAAAATCGTTATCCCGAAGATATGTATACTATATACTATACAGCATGGAGGCTCCGGAGTATCCAACTTTGTATTCCTTGGCTTTTTCCTGAATTTTTCAGTGCCTGATTGATGAAAAAGTAGGCAGTAAGTTGAAAGTTGTTTGCACACAAAAGGAAAATCTATAAGGAGGTGATCCATTATGTATAAAAATACTTTGGGGAGTTGAATCTGACTGAACATCATCGGAATGAACTGGATTTTTATATTGAATAGATTTTCAAGAACGGAAGTGCTAAGCACAGGTTTTTAACTTGTTCAATAATAGTTCCTGTGTAGAAAGAAAATCCCTATAACTTTGCAAACCTCAGGTAGGCTAATGGAATTTCATGAGTTCCTTATTCTACTCGACTTGCTACTTTATACGTGTGAGAAAAGATTTGAATTTCGAACAATATTTTACATTACCCCGGTTCCAATCCTCTTAAAGGCTTGAACAGCTTGTTCAATTCACTGCTCAACCTGTGCACTGTTCGTAATAGTATTACATACAGTGCCTTCGATTATGAAGAACTGGATCTACATATTTAGTATTAAGAAACCAGCTTGGGAGTAAGGAGAATACTGACTGAGCCTTCTAAAGTATAGCAAAAGGACTTTTGTTTGGTGTCAATGATTCCGTCAGATTTTCTTAGAATTGAAAAGAACAAACTATATATAAGAAAGGTCTTCATCATACGTGCGATTTTGAAGTTAATTTCAAAGCTGGGAATAAAAAAGGTTTCGAGAATGCATGATGATTTTCCCCATTTGGTATTATTAACACAATTATATACTTACATGTAGGCTGGAAACCACGACTTCCCGCGAGACACACTCTTTTGCCTCTGATTATTTAACTGGGAGTGTGTCTCTACCCAACCGTGCGGAAACCTGGAACACCTGCGGGACAAGCTTTACAAAATATGACCTTCATGAATAATAAGTGAAGGTTGCAATTTTGTTTCTAGACAGGTTGTCTTCATCTTCAGGGAAAGGTCTAAACGGGATGAAATCAGTAAAAGTAGCCTCTTCTATATACAACAATGTATCGTAGATATACCTTCGGGATCTAATAATTTGGTAAAATATTCATGTTATATTTATCTCGTTTCCTTCCCTATGGGCGTTGACGAAACACACGAGAGAACATTCTGATGCTCGGCTATACAGTACAGGATGAGACGTTGGTTGAATTATCTGTGTACTCTAGAATTTAGAGATAGAATCAATAAGGTGTGCTATGGCGTTGTAATGCAAAATTTACTAATGAGCATCATGTTAAACAAATATAAAGTTCATCGTTGAGCATGTATTGAGATAGGACAGCGCTATATTCTCATCATATCTTACCCCGTTAGGAAGAAGACATTAATGGGATTTTCATTGAGTTTTAGGGTAGGATAAATATCATCTACTCTCGTGTAGAATTGCCATTACAGTTCATGTGATCGATCCGATGAGAGCAATGATCATATCTTTGCACTATGCACGAACTGTATATGAAAGTTGTTGTCACCATCGATTTTGAGGTAAGTAGATCTTTGTCAACCAAAATAACACATGAAATATGCAATAATATTTATGGACGTAAAACAACTTGGTTTTTGCAGTAGATTATGGAAATAATACTTGTATATAGATACTGATAGTGGTGAATACTTTATGCGTGGGCAACAAATGTCAGAATTATTCTTAGTTTATTTTTACATAAAAGCCTTTCAAAAATGTCTTGTTTGATGTCATGTTAATAATTCATATATGAAATATTGAAAATGCGAGGGGTCAAGTGCAATTAAACTTATCTCATTATTTCTGAATCCCCCACCAGGCATACAAAAAGAAATGTACCGGGTAAAAACACACTTTTTTCTGTTCATACAAAATTGTGACTAGCTTGTCAAGAGGGAAACATACCTAAAAAACCGTGAAAAGTCCTGGCTGTCCTGGAAATATCAGGCCATCTCCATGTTCTCATCCTCTCTTTTCATTCCTGTCAGTTCCTGAAACACGACATGTTGACAACACCTTATAACAAGACAAGGCAAGGAAATTATTTCCCGTCACATGTTCCACGATGTCCATGTGTTGCAGTGTCTAAATGTCGGGATCCGTTTTGATATTGGGTTGTGAGGAAACTACAGATTTATGACATATGATGACGAACATGCACATGTGGCTATAATAATAAGTTGTCACAAATATTGTAAGTAGTCACATTTTAATCAAAATGATTTGAATTGAAGCAATGGTTTTAGACGCCTACAGCTTCCTCCATTGTAACGTTGACATTTAAAACATTATTATTATTATTATTACTTTAGTGTGAAGTTTTAGTGTGAATGAGGCTTTCAGCCATGCTTTTGTTTCTTTTGGCATGTTATGCTACTATTAAATTACTATTGGCCTACCTATTTACTTGACCTTGATGAAGACCCAAATTGGTATACACGATAGTTGGGGAATGTGAAACTTGCGGCAACATTTCAACTCCTACGATAACATTTAGTAGTCTAAATTATTTGATAACGTCATAATATCATATGCCAATATTGCTGATGTAATTATGCTGCTCAACACACTTTTAGTCCACAGACTTTGGACCTACCAGATAAACTACAGATATTTACTGATGTTGTACATGCATATCAGCAAGAGTTATGTAATGGAATGAGATGATGAGACTGCATGTTTTGTTCGTTTCAAGTTCAAGAGCATTCACGAGTTCCAGTCTTGCTTGTTGTAAGTATACGTAATCTGCTGACAATGAAGACTCTATGTATTGTATAAGAGTAGATTAGCTATGAACATATTTGTTAGTGTAATTGTGTGGTTTGTAAACTTCTCAGCACTTCATAATTCTATTATGTGATGACCAGAGAAATATGAATAATGAAACACTGCATACCTATAGATACTTATATTATATTAGAGCTTGATAATTTATAAACAGAAGTTTAAGCAAGGCATATGTAAGGTGCTGTATAGAAATCAGTATGAAAGTTTTCACGCTTTTTCAAATCAGTTAGCTATAAAAAGCGCTTGTTTAGTACAACGTCATGATAATTCGTCAAGTGTAAAGTCTAGTCAGTACACACACCATTGTAAGATAATGAGCGTTACAAAACTGAACTACCTTAAATAAATCAGCAATAGATAGTTTCATTCAGTTGACGTTTAGAACTCTCAGTTGAAGGGAAGCTAGTCTAAAATTTCCAAATAAGTTAATAAAAACAACATTACAATGGAAGCCAGAAAATGGACATTAAAGCAACGGATCGAAGGAATGCCGAAATTATCGGATTTCGCCATTGTGACGGAAACTCTAAATACTACTTTGGAAGATGGCGGTAATTATATTAAATTAATATTTAGCAAGGATATTTTCAATAATACTTATTTATAAATGCAGTAGTCTTATAAGGATTTAAAATTTAATCACTCTTTTAAAAAATCATTTCCAATTTAGAAATCTTGGCCAAAGCGGAATGGCTGACTGTGGATCCCTATATGAGAAATGCCGCAAATCATCTTCCTATTGGTAGTATCTTCCCTGGAGGTCAAGTTGCAAAGTAAAATTTTTGATTCCTTTATACGATGTAGGATTGAAAAAACTACTAAATGTAATGACGGAACGGTATAACAGTATGAACGTGCTCAATAGTCGTACTTTACATTCACAGAGTCATCAAGAGCCGTCATCCACAATTCCCGGAAGGTACGAAAGTTGTCGGTAATTTTGGTTGGAGAGACTTGACAGTTTACAAGCCTGGAACACCTGCGGAACAAGGACCTGCAACGGTGTACAAAATGCCGAATCTTCGCGGGTTGCCTGATTCTTATGCATTAGGAGTATGTGGGATGCCCGGGTAAGTAACGTTCAGCTTGTTACCTTACGAGGCTGGATACAAATGACTCCCTCCTACGCAAACATTTTCAAATAATAATTTACTTGACAGGAACACGGCTTACTTCGGCTTGACAAAGCTTTGTCAACCAAAGCAAGGAGATACACTGGTTGTTTCTGCTGCGGCTGGGGCTGTGGGAAGTGTTGTGGGCCAAGTTGGCAAAATTCTAGGTATATTAGTATATGATATCATATGTATGTAGTATGTTATGACTATATAAGCTTCTTGTAATTATGTTTTTGTAGTGTAAATAATCGTAAGAACACGCCGTACATGGTATATATGACAAGTTGAAGTACAGGAAGGTCTTCTTTTATCGTTTACTAAAATAGGCTGTAATGTCATTGGGTTTGCGGGCACTGATGACAAAGTTGCTTGGCTTAAGGAATTGGGTTTCAATCAAGCCTACAATTACAAATCCGTGGAATTGCCCGAAACCTATCAAAAGAACGCTAAGCAAGGAATTGACTGTTACTTTGACAATGTAAGTTATACATAGTGTCGACTTAATACACTTATAGGTTCCCTTTAATTTCAGGAAAAGGTAACCTTGTTTGAATTAATTACCGTGTACTATATGTATCTGCATGTATCTGTGTACATTTCATTTTAAATTGATTGTGTTCAGGTTGGTGGGGAATTCACTTATCACACCATTCGAGCAATGAACAACGGCGGTAGGATTGCTTTGTGTGGAGCTATCACTGTTTATAATGAAGATACTTCCAGGCCCACTTTAGGTGACCATAAATAATCATTCTTGTGATAATAACCAATTAATTTCTGTTCCAATCGTTTGTTATCAATAAGACTGTTCTCATTTGTTTTTCATATGGATATATAGTTCCTTTCGATTATGCTACTCTTATCTACAAAAACATTAAAATGGAAGGGTTCATGGTTCTCCGCTTTGCAAAGGAATGGTATGATGGCATCAATCAACTCCGAGACTGGATTCTGGAGGTGGGTCTAATTGATTTATTTCAAAATATTTTTTTTTATTTTGCATTTCGCCTAGAAGCCTTTTGTGTAAATATTTCTATTTTACAGGGGAAACTAAAAGTTCAAGAGACTGTTAGCGAGGGCTTCGAATCCATGCCCCAAGCATTCATCGATGTTCTGTCTGGAAAAAATACTGGGAAGCAAATCATCAAAGCCTAAAAATCTCCATTGTTTTTTTGTTTTTCTTATCGATATTTTGATTTGAATAAATTGATTAATACTATAATTTTTGTTGTTTACGCAATACATATATAAATAAATAAATGTTTAAGAATTCAGTGTTGGGCATGTGTTCTAGTAATATCATAACGTAAATCCACTAAAGCACAACAATTTACAGTTACTGGAATATGTTTTCAACAAATTATAGCTATATGCATACTGCTAGCATTTCATTTAAATCATTATTACAAATATATAAATTAGTATAACAATTATTTTCTAATTTCTACCTACAAGCTATGATTGTTCAATGTGGAAATGTTACTCAAACTATCGGGTATATCATGATAATTGCATAAATACATATGTTTCCAGCTGTACCGTCTCAAGATAAATTGGGAAGTTATAGGCACAGACTATGTTATAGTAGATACATGTTATTGATTTTACGTGGTAAATTTTAGGGTTCTGTATAATCGTATACCTATGTATATGATTGTGGTACATTTTGTAAGCTTGCTTCATGAAAGCATCCATCATTCCTAAGAGACATTCGTGTCACACAGTCACACCTTTCCCTGCCTGAATCTTATATATCTTTACAATTTGCATATTCTGGTGTAATGTGAGTCTTTGTCTTTATGCATAGTTTCCTGCAATTTTGCTCTTGTCACCGGAGATGCACATCTGATACTTTTAGCTACATTCAACCAACCATTGTTTACATAATGAAGTTCTATTAAAGCCAAGGCACTCCCACATCTTTCTGTATACTAATATTATTAAGCACGAAAACTACACACATTTCTGCTCCTGGTCTTGTAAGTAACACCAACATATCCATGAAAGTCATATGTACACATATAAAGAAACTTGCCTGGGAAAACATGAAGGAGAGTAGAAAAAAGTTGCGGGGAATATTGCCATTTTAATAAAAGGAAGGGAAACCACACAGCTGCAACAACATGAATCTTTTCAGGTTATGCTACACTGATTTTGACATCTAAAATGTGACCGTCTATCAGCTTTTCAGAATATTCCAGTGAACATGGATTTCTTGTAACAACTACAAATCGTAAAATAATTATATACAAAAATATTATTATTTAGAATTATTACATACTTTTCCACCTATTTATATAACAAAACAAATGATGTATCTATATCCAGAAAAAATTGTTAATTAACTACATGCAATTTAACACACTACCTCAGAGCAACAAATGTAGTGATAGAGATGCACTTGAAATTCAAGGTCGTTTGATGGACCATAAACATATGTATTTCAATTCCACCTCCCTTCTGCTGTTATCGCTTGGAGTGAGCTGCAAGCATTTGTGTGATTTTATGATTTTCATTACATGGGCTTTTACTGATGTGAAAAAAATCATTCCGAAATGTACCCTCGCTAAAAACCCCGCCAGTAATTGACTTCACTACATTTAATACCAGTATACCGGAAATTTTTTAGATGACAATAAGACTGTCGTTGTCATAACATCGGTTAAATAAAACTTATACTATAGTATATCATAATACATTATAACTGTATAGCTACTCAAAGTTGTGTGATCCTCATAGAATTTCAAGGTTTGCAATTCAACTCATACACTGTGAGATATAATGCTGTCGAGAAAAATCGTATTGAAAAGGCAGTTTGCCGGAACACCTACTATTGAAGACTTTGAAGTAGTGGAAGAGACGTTGAATAGCATTGGAGACGGAGGTATAGAGTATACAAATTATCTCATTAAAAACTGCTAGTCTAGCATGTAGCCATTTGATTCGTTTGATTGACTTTATTTTCTGCTAGAAATCCTAACCAAAGCGGAATGGCACTCTGTAGATCCTTACATGAGGATGGCTTCAGTTGCTCTAAAGGACGGGGAAACTATGCCGGGTCGGCAAATTGCACGGTAGTTAATTCTTGATTTTATGCGGAAAGGTATGTAATGACTTTACCGAACGGATCCATGAGTTTTTACATACCCGGCACTATACTTACAGAGTTCTACAAAGCAAGAATCCAGCCGTTCCGGAGGGTAGCTTAGTAATGGGAAACTTTGGCTGGAGAGATTTTACTGTGTACAAGCCGGAAGTGGATACAAATTACGATAACTTCTACGTCCTACCTGATATGAAAGGCTTGCCAGCATCTTACGCATTAGGAGCAGTTGGAAGAATTGGGTAAATTTTCTTTGATTTGCAGCATATTCTAACTATATGACCTTGTATGGTATATAGCAGCTTTTGCATAAAATATAGAAGTTATATAAGATATAAAGTTAAAATGCAATTAATATTTCATATGTATCTTACAGTGATTTCGTATCTGATTTTGAACATATATGATCACCATTAAAATTTACTATTATTATTATAGCAACACTGCTTACTTCGGACTACTTGAGCTCTGTAATCCAAAAGAAGGGGAGACTCTTGTGGTTTCTGCAGCTGCCGGAGCTGTAGGAAGTATTGTGGGACAGATCGGCAAGATCAAAGGTATACAATGTTTACAGAATTCATATGAATTCTATCCCCTTGGTGGTATTGTGGTAGTTAAAATGATTAGAAATATGGATAAACAACATGTGTATACTAGTTTTGATTTGTTGAATGTTTTGACAATCAAGGCTGCAAAGTCATCGGGTTTGCTGGAACGGATGAGAAATTAAATTGGTTAAAGAACGACTTGAAATTTGATCAGGTCTTCAATTATAAAACGATTAATGTGGGTGAGGCTTTAAAAATTGCTGCACCGAATGGAGTGGATTGCTATTTTGATAACGTATGCATATGTATTACTTTTTTATTATTTTAAAAACATTTTAACTAATTGTAAATTATTGTCTGTTACGAGTTAACCTAAAATTGTTAACTTAACTTTCAGGTTGGCGGAGAGTTCACTTACCACACGATGAATAACATGAACTTGTACGGCAGGATTGCCCTCTGTGGCGCCATCTCCAGCTACAACCATGACAAATCGAAACCTTACACGGGTATCTAAACAACAAGCTATATATGAAATCAATCTTTAAAACTTTTGCTCTACTAAATAATGTAGGGAAAACAACTTCGTTTTCCCCCAATGATTAGTTTCATAATGATTTGATTAACAGTGCCCGTAAATTATCACAACTGGATCTACAAGCAGATTAAAATTGAAGCTTTTGTTGTTTCGCGATGGAAAAGTCGGTGGATGGAGGGAATCATACAACTCCGAGATTGGGTGCTTGAGGTAAATAAATTATGTTTTAAGATTGCAAATGTCAGTATTTCTGAAAGAGGTTATGTATAAAAATTATTGGAATAATTATTATGTCAAACACAGGGGAAACTTCAGGTTAAAGAGACTGTTGTGGATGGATTTGAAAACATGCCCTCAGCCTTCATCAGCTTATTCAACGGTGACAACACGGGGAAGTTAGTTGTGAAATCATAAATTACGGCGTGTATTCATCATTTTTCATTCCTATATATCCGGGTTTCTAATAGTGCTACAATGATTTTTGGAATATATTTTTGTTATCTTGAAGCTTTACAGTATTTCGATACTAATTAATCATAGTACTATATACCAAATGGAGTATTACTTAACACTTCTTCATTAAAAATATTCTCAAATCACGTTGTACAGTATAACTAAAGTACTTAACAAAAAAGAAAATTACACTCGATGCTAATGAGCTACACATTTCTTTGATCATAATATCCTTAAAAAGCAAAATAACATAAAATCAGAATTCACTAACCTGTGTAATCGCCATATGTATAATATGAAGGATTTTTACTATACAATTTTTTGATTTCCACCTTTCAAGTTGGAACTGACGTGTGAAACGAAAAGTAAAAGATTTAATCCTAGGGAGCTAAAGTATTGCTGGAGGGTGCGAAGTGTCTTGCAACTCTTGCAAGTTACATTCATGTTTTTGCAAGCTTCATACATAGCATGTACATACCTATATAACTACCACCATCGACCATCTCACCATGTAAAATAAAACTTTGGCGTCGTCGGCATATTTACTTTGTTCTACTATGAGAACTAGCAAGTATCTACTATAATATGTAGAAAGATTCTAGCAAGGGATTTTTAAAAGTATACACACGGTTACGGTAGAACACTTGCTATTCCGGAGAGATTTTTCTTTGCAACGGCTTCCTCTTTTGAATCATTATCACAGCATTTCCATTTTTCACGGTCTTCCTGTCAAAAGCTATTTCTCACAGTATGATTTGAATAATTTGGCCGTGTACTCCCTGCCATTGCCCTGACTAAAGTATACGATTCCATTTCCATCACAAGTATTTTTCACTCCCATGCACTTCAAAGCCTTGAATCATCTTTAGCCGCTTCATAGTCAATGAAAAAACTTTGTTGCAAGAAATTAGGCATTCAAAAGAATAAGGAACCGCAAAAATAAAATTGCATACAAATATTTTAGACATCCAACCCCACTTCCTTAAAATTATATGCGGACAACGGATATCCATTGTGCAATAGATATAGTTGTACTATGCTTACCTATCTCTTAAACAAATGTTCTTCAGATACCCACTAAATTTTTTTGCAAAATGCAACTCAACTGTAATAAGTTCATTATCCTGTAGATTTTGATATTTTATTATGCATAATTATACTTAAAAGTATTCTTAAAAAGAAATTTAGCATTTTCCAAATTAAACATGCTATGCGTTTTCATATAAAATCCTGACAACCCTTTGGTACTTAATAGTTTAGAACCTTCTTTATATCGTTTACCACAATACAATTGCTTATGTAATGAATAATATTCTATAGCGTTATTTTTTAAACCAATTAGATTCCCCTGTTTGCTCATTTTCAATAAGTTATTGCACATATACATATTATGATCCAAATGGTATAATACAATGTTACATGCAACCAAAATATTTATCCTTCACATTTCCATCTAAGTATATAGCTGATTATGTATGTATAATGCTGATATGTGTATCCTGTTGATTGCGCAAACTTGTTATTATTATTGGATACGACACTCTCAGTTAATCAAGCTAAGCACAGAACCTTATTAACAGTTAACGGAGCTTCATTTCTCCTGTAGAGGTTTACACAAATCAAAATTGATATATCTGTAATATTCGCTTGACATTGGCATTGACACTCATGCGATACTCCTTTATGCTACAAAACCATGAAAGATAAATATAGCATATACTTAATAAGCATATATTGTTTATACTGTAATAAATTAATATTCCTATTAAATTGCAGAATTATGCATAAGCAAATATGTTAAAACAATAAATTGTATAACTAACATATAGGTACATATGGCTGTAAGGTAAGTAACTTAAATTGTAGGTTATGTAATGCCAATACCGGCTCTTGAGCTGGATTTTGTTATTGTCAGTCGAAAGCAACGTGTGTGAGGTTCAAATTCCAAGGTCAAACACAACATCCTTGGGATACAAACTGGTCGGAGGAGGGAGAGAAACTGTTTTGGTTCGGAAAGGAAAGGAAGGAGAAGCGGATAGAATTTCAGTTCTGTGTGCAATAAAAGTAAGTACTTTCTTTTTATGTCATATTTGAAAATAATGAAAATATTGTGTAAAATAAAATTAATTATTAATAATTTGATTTGGTAATGACGTTGGCTAAAAATTGTATCAAATACAATTTAAAATTGTATTGCGGTGTAACGTGTAAGCCTAATAGAAATAGCAATTGTACTAATATATTATACATAGCCGGTTGACATTATTCTTTTTTTGTGTTGTATTGTTCAATATTACGATGGATGCATTCGGTCAGGTCATCATGTAACAACAACAAAATTTAAAACCTTTGGTTTTATGGTTATGTTTATGTATGGACTATCAACCATTATTGTATAGTAGCAAAGTAGCAATAAAAAATATTTTGGTGCTTTCTTTCTACAGAAGTGTAACTTCCACAACACCAGGATGAGTAAATTAGCGAGAATTGCTAGGAAGTTTGTCCTAGACGCACATCCTAAAGGAAAGCCAAAATTAAGCGATTTCAAATTGGTTGAAGAGACCTTACCTGCAAATCTTCAAGAAGGAGGTATATGGGATAATTATAAAAATTGAACTTAATATATTTTTATATTACTATATTTAAGTATAGTTTTGCTATAAATTATTACTTGGAAATTAAAAAACATAAATTTTATGACATGTATAAGTAAAATGTTATATTTGGGTAGTTAGACACATATTGTTACTTACTTGAGAGACCGCTTATAATAATTAATCCTGACTGACATTAATATTTAATTTAATTGACAGAAATCTTAGCGAAGGCAGAATGGCTTACTGTAGATCCTTACATGAGAGGGGCACTTCTGGGTCTAAAACAGGGTGAAATAATGATGGGATCACAAGTTGCGACGTAATTATTGTTTATTTTTATAAATAGTCATTTATAAAATTAGAAACAATGTTCTGGAGCGAATAATAATTTACATTTCTATACCCAATAGAGTAACTGAAAGTCGGAATCCACAATATCCGGAAGGTACTAAGGTTGTAGGGAGCTTTGGGTGGAGAGATCTAACAGTTCATAAACCTGGAGAGAAGTTCAACCCATTGGAAATTTACAAATTACCTGACATGAAAGGTCTGCCGGATTCTTATGCTCTGGGATCTGTTGGTATGCCAGGGTTAGTTAATGTACCGGCATTTTCATAATTTTACAATATCTGAGTGTTTCAATCAAAATGTAAAGTTTGTTCTGTATTATATTGAGTACTATCATACTCATAAAACTTTTGGTAATATAATTAAAATTCACGTTCAATGTTTGATTATTTTTAGTAACACTGCCTATTTCGGTGTGACGAGGATTCTGGAGCCCAAGGCTGGAGATGTACTAGTCGTTTCTTCGGCAGCTGGAGCTGTAGGAAGTTTAGTTGGTCAAATTGGGAAGCTGAAAGGTGTGTATAATATTATATGGAGTATTTATATAGTTACTTTTGAGCCTTGAAGTATTTAATAGCTGATAATTACGATGTATTAGGATGTACGGTACTGGCTTTTGCTGGAGATGACGAAAAGTTAAAGTGGATGAAGAATGATTTGGGATTTGATCATGTGTTCAATTATAAAAAAGTCAAGCCTAGGCAAGTGTTCAAAGAGGTTGCTCCTAAAGGCATCAATCGCTATTTTGACAATGTAAGCTTTACACTTGGAGCTGATGAGATATACAAAACTACCTTGTCAAAATTATTAGCACATACAATTTTATGCCATATTCTTACTGTTTTAATCAGGTCGGAGGAGAATTCGCATGTTATGTACTCCAAAATATGGCGCCTTATGGGAGAATAGCAGTATGTGGAGCAATCGCGACCTATAACAATGAGCAGAAGGGACCCCCAGTAGGTATGGTTGATTATACATTTGTATTTAATATATCTATAAATTAAGTGAGGATTGAATAAATTAGTGCATTTATACACTATATCAAACTTTAAATTTTGTTTGTGCAGTTCCCTTGGACTATCAGTCTTTGATTTACAAAAATATACGGATGGAAGGATTCGTTGTTTTCAGTTTCAAGAAAGATTGGATGCAAGGGCTCGAGCAAATGAGAGATTGGGTCGCTGAGGTATTAAAATATTTAATAATCCTTGGCAAAAACTATACAAACGTACAGCCACATAATTAAGTTATTAATTTTCATTTTCAGGGAAAGCTCAAAGCTCAAGAGACTGTTTCAGAAGGCTTTGAAACCATGCCCCAATCTTTCATTGATTTGTTGGATGGAAAAAATATCGGCAAACAAATTATTAAAGCTTAATAATAATTTAAATGAGACTGTTTCTTATGTACTTATGTCATGCCAAAAACACCCGTTGTAATGAATTGTAAAGTTTTATGCCAATGCAACTCTATAGTCCATTTATTAAAAGTCCATTTAATGATCATTATTAATTAAAATCCCCTGACCTTCAGTTTATTATATTGTACTATTTTGAGTATGAATAGTTGAGGGATCACTGCTAATTGCTTTTACTAAAGACCAGGAAATTGCAGATCACGAAAGTGGAGGCTCTTCCAAAAGTTCATACGTTCCTGTCGAAATTGCTTCAATCCTTCAGTCCGAATGTCTAATTTTAAAGTGAAAGGGTCATCTGCAGTGAACCTTTTCCAGTCATCCACGTATGGCCAAATATCCGTAGGTGTTCTAACCCCAAAGTGACACATTACAAGGCTGCTTCACTATTGCTCAAAAACAACTGATTTTTTAACATTTACCCTGTTTCAATAAATGAGACCCACAATTTCACCAGATTTTCAGAAAATCGAAGCCGTTCAGATAATGGTTCAGGTCCAGGGATAATGCCTTCATAGAAGTTGAACAAGTACGGACCATCGTCAGCATGTGTCACAGCTTAATTAAAAAATAGTTGTATTAAGCTTGGTTATGAAAACAGTGTTTAAAAAAATATATAAAGCAATCAAATTTGTAAATTGTACCAGTCTCTTTGACCTTAAATGCCGGCTGAATTATACTAACGTTGCTTTCAAACGTCATGACGTAATGATATACAGGGGCGTACTTCGAGTGCAATTCAGAGTGTTCGTAGATCCAGTAGTCGAATAGTATGTCGGACATGGAGTCGTATACAGCTTGCTTTGTCGTTGAATTAATTTCTTTGTTTCCGAAATAAAATCTTCGGATCTTGTTCGAGATTACATTGTAAAAGTCTTTCGGTATGTCTAGCTTATTTAACAAGTATAGAAACGGCGCCGCCTGGTCCCAATTGTTGTTCAAATCATTTAGGACATCTTCTCGATTTAATATCTCTGAAAAACATTAAATTATCCTATAGGAAAATTAAATACAAAATACTTATAGGTACCTTGGGTTTGCTGTCATACCGGCTCCATTAATTAAAATGCCTTCATCCTTCATTACTCCTGTCATTAGTGGTACATGAGAACCATCACCACGCTTCAATCGAAGGTAAGGGTGTTCTGTTTGAAATGGCTCGATTGCATCGGGAGGTTCAACAACTGGACCGAAGACCATTGATTTCATCAACCAGTCCTGGAGAGCAAAATAATCTTATTGTCAGTAGTTACTGACTTCGAATTTAATCTAATAAACCTGAAGTTGCAGTAACTATAATAAATTAAAAATAATGAACCTTAATAAGTTCCTCTTTCTTTACTAATTCCACGTAGTTTACATCATCCAAGCATTTCTTAAGATCTCTGGTTAACTTAAAATTACATCCAACCAGCTGTCCCAATTGTAGCGCCCTGTCCTTGGCATGGTTTTCCATCGCCCATGGTGCAAGAGCTGAACCGCTTTGAGCAATTGCTCGATGGAACAAACCTTAATGTTACACGTACTTAACATAAATAATTTGCAGATAGGTCTAGGAGATAGATAGGTGTTTTAAAACTGATATTTCAATTGGGTAAAAAATTTAATCCGCGCGTCAACCTTTTGCAGCAGGCGAAGCTATGAAATGCATGACGGACGCCCCTCCCGCGCTAATGCCATTCAGTGTGATAGAGTTCTTGTCGCCATTAAAGAATTCGATGTTCTCACGCGTCCATTTTAAAGCTAGTAGTGCATCCTTCAATCCAAGGTTGCCGGGTATAACATCGTCCTCCGTTGTGAGAAAACCTTTTAATTTGCCCATTGTCTGTAAATTTGACTTTTCTAGGAATTTTTTTAAAAATTACTTAATAAAAATTGAATTCGGACCTAATGGCCCCAGTCGGTAGTTTATTGAAACGTATACAATGCAATGATCCATCAAGTATTTAGGAGAGTAGAGTTCTCCTGATCCTTGCAAGTAGGCTCCGCCATGAATGTGAAACAGCACGGGAAGCGCACCAGCTGCATGGCATCTCTATAAGAGTATTTTATTTAAGACAATGTTACCACACTGGTAATAATTTATTAAATAGAATGATCAGTTATTAGATCAATCCTTTGGTTTAACCAAGCACACCTCTTCAGATGGAGTATAAACATTCAAAAACAAACAATTCTCGTCCCCAAGGACGGTGTCCGGTCCACCTATGAATGCATCGATCTGAGGGCAAATGCTGCCGTAATCCAAAGCGTTTCTGACATCTTCCCATGGAGTCACTGGTGTAGAAACCTGCAATCAAAGTTTTAGAATAACTTTGTTCATTACTCATTTCTATAGAAATGTTGTGTTTCATTGCTTGTATCTGTAATTTATATTATGCCGGTGGTGGCAAAAGACCAAAACCTCAAAACGTGTCGGTGGATTAGCGTACGGAATACCCAAGAAAGCAAAATGTCCTCCTCCGTTTCTGGATAACTCTAATTTCCCTCGTAGCTTCCCTGAATTCGTGCTGACTATCTTGGTTACCTTGGTGAAGACAGAACTTTCATCTTCATTTTCACAATTTTTATCACCTCCAAGTTCACAGTATTGAGAATCTGCGGAGTCTGCTAAGGAATATATTATTGGGGAGATATGAAAAACCCCGGAAATAAAAATTGACAATACTAACACCGGCAGCTTCATTTCTGTAATGATGTATCTATCCGTCAAGCGAAACTCAATTGCTTGCAACTCAGTGCAACGGCTTATAAAAGGATTGAGATGACCTTGAAGGAACAAGACGTTGCTGCAGTTTCCATACTCACATAATAATATGTATCTTGTACTTATGTAGATTTGGAGGCCTGGCTTATTAGGGCTGAGGATAAAGTTTTAGTTGCTTCTCATGTGTGAAAATTAATTAATATAAACATAACAACATGTGTATAGTAGAGTTATAACAACAACCATGTGAAGTTGATTATCCAGTATAACCGCTCCTGCTTATCTGGATATTTGCTTAATGAATGTCGTTGCTTACGCTCTCATTATGTATAATGAGCTTCCATACTGAAATAGTATAGTGGATAACATATATTTTACAAGCTTGATTTGGGATTGAAGAAATTGCTTGAGCTTTGTAGACCTACCGTATAGTTTCACTTTATGAGCGTCTATATATAAAAAGGGTACGAAAGAACGATCAAGCAAAAATATTAAACCCTTTTAAAGACCATTTTCGGGGTTTGTACAGTTAGGAGCATCACATAGAAAATCAGTATGAGAATGAGAGTCGTAAAATCAAATACAGAAGTAATGCACATAATTCTTCGCTTTACTAAATGTTATTCTTCTTCCTCCCACAACATCATTGTAATTGTCTAAACTTCGTAAATAATAAAAATATTAATGATAAATTACGATTCCTATAGTACTGACAACACACCAACTACTAACTCTACTAAACGACCCACATATGATAATAAAAGTAGTTTTTGAACAATAATAAAATTATTATTATTCTTATATTACTCACGTTTTACCAGTCTTTAACGTACACCTACAAAAACCTCGCGGAAGACAACGGCCACGTATAAATAAAACTAACACCGAGAAGAGATTTAAATTCGCTATAAGGCTTTAAGGGGAAATCGGCAAGCATAATTATTCGCAGGACTCGTTAGCAAGTCATGGGGGTAGATCATGTATCCCTCTGTGAGTAGCTCTTCGAACTCGATTTCGTCACAATGAAGGCGACAATACTTGCACTGACGACGATGAGATTCTTCGCTGGATTCGAATCCCCCGGTTTTACAGTTTCGGATTGAGATACAACATACTGCCGAACTCTCAAAGTGGTCACACATGTCCGCGCTACCATCTGACTGCAATGGATCCGTTGAGGACTTATTTTGTAAACCTAAACATGCGAAAAATAAGGGTTTAAACCGAGGATCCCTTTCTTCGATTTGAAACGATGAGTAATTTTGCAGCCGAAGCATCGGATCGTCGTCTTCTTTCTTCTCGTAGATTACCTTAACGGCTATAAACAAACAAAATTTCATTAGTAACAAATACAGATATGTAATATTATGCAGCTACTTGAAAATGGATGTGTGAACTAAAAGCCTCACGATATTCATGGACAACTCGATTATAAATCCGTCTCGATCGTCTAAAAGTATACTCGTTGAAGTTGGTTGGTGGTGATGGCAACCTTGATTTTCGTTTTTTACTCCTGCCATTATTTAGCCGCCCGTTCCTGGACAATGGAAGGATGGATCTGTAACTAAATCGATGTTGCTGTAGAGATTCAGGCTTTTTACCAGTCTGCCCGAGTACCTTCAGGCGTCTTCCGGTTTCAAGATGGACGATGTCCGGACTCCACCTAGCTCCAGGATAAACTCCTATTAAGATTAAGATCATTTCGGTATCAATTCGCCTTATTAATGGTCATGTCAGTGTTAAATTATTATTATTATTGTCTTATTTATTTTGTAGGTATATATGTATATACAATGTAAAGTACACATACTTGGTAGTACTTGCTTCTCCATTTTACTTCCCTTTCCCTGGAATTTACTCACAAATAAATCAATATAATAGCTTACGCTTTACGCACCTTCTTGAGATTGAGAATACCGTTACCGTGTAAATTGTAAATTATTTTTTCGCCTCGGCCTCCGATTAACGAATCGCAATATGTCCGATTTGATTAACTTGCTATACAGTTCTTTTATAATATACTAATAATAAATATATCACCAGTAGCAACTGTACTCCATTTCATGTATTTCCAGCCTTGCGATGGAATATCTAGGATTTTGCGATAATAATTATTTTGTTTAAAAATTCTTCGAGTGGCCTACTGTTTGCATTGATCAAATCTCAGTAACCACGTTACCAGTATGACATATCGTATAAGTTTAATGCGTAATATAGTGACATATCAAATTAAATTTAAATAATTTACATTTAATACGAATATAATGTGCGGAAAGCTACGCATTAAATACGAATATTCACGGTCACGGTACATACAAAAAATGAAAGTACATATATTATTTAACAAGTTGGTAAAATGGTAAAGCAATAAATGAATGATTTATTTCGTGATTTTAAATTAATTAATCACAATTGAGAATACAAATAAATCAGGAACGTTAAATACAAAAATTAATACAAAAATTAATACAAAAATTAATACAAAAATTAATACAAAAATTAATACAAAA